>APFE030134177.1:431-44863 GCA_000404065.3 Pinus taeda
CTATACTGGTGCAATCTTAGACCAGTATGCATGCTTCTACCTACAGAAGGCTACAACCTTCTCTCGTTCTCCAGACTCTCCTAGAAGGGAGCTACAACCCCCTTAGCTCTTGTACTAGCCAATCCATTTACTAGTACATAGGTGCTGGCCTACTGAAATGCTCCAACCTTTACTCGTTTTCCAGCTGCTACTAGAAGGGAGCTACCACCCCCTTAGCTCTTGTACTAGCTAATGTACTAGTATGTAGGTGCCGACCTATAGAAGGAAATAACCTTCTCTTTCTTCCTCCCGGTACCACGTTTCATAAATTTTCAAATTGGATACTCCTGAAGCAGAACACCATAGTTTGAAGGCCACATTTCTTCCAATTTTCATACTGGACACATCAATATCATTGAAGCACACAATCAGTCAACACTAGGATTATCAATCTTTGAATCACCCAATACTGAATCACTGAAACCCTATCAACAAACTACAGTCACCATAACACAGAGAAGAACACAGAACTCTGCAAAAACGTTAAGATCTAACTGTATCATAAAAAATCATGCATCAGAGTGCCTACGCTACTTGGAAGAGCCGAACCAGCGTGTATAGGCAACTTCACCAAAGTGAACTAGCGTATATGTCATCAATTACTTACTTATAACTTCGCTACACTTCCTGACTTCAGACATACCCAGATCATTACATATATAAGGATAATACATAAGTTAGCAACCAGATCTAGTCCATCAGATCACATAAAGATAAGTCATTATGATCCTGATCCATTATAGATCTCATCCATCAACACTGAAGCTAAACACAATCAACCAAACTGAATATGCAGAATACTGACACCAGTAAACAGTCATCAGAACTCATCAACAACCAGAACCACCTGTAACTTCAAACATCATAGCTCATATGGTATACGCTACTTAGATGTATCTAACCTGCGTATGTACATGCTTTTATCATAGTCAACTAGCGTATACATCTGTAAATATTCATTCATGATTTGCAGCTATTCCAAACTTGAGTTATACCCAGATCATAACATTTACAGAACATTACATGCATCAGTATATAGATCTAGACTAAACAAGATCAAACCGTATAGAGATGATTCATTCCAAGCATTAGATCCCGATCTATCCTTAGATCTTGTTCTCCATCAACCGTTGAGATTCCTCCTTAGCTTAGATCAAGTAAAGCATCATGAACCCATAACTTGCATAATGGATCTCATACTTCACCAAATATTCAAGACTTTCTCAATGCATTTGCCTAATGATCTTCTTCTCCTTTTATAGTCTTAGGCCTTACTCAATACCATGGTCCAAAACCATTGAGAACCAATACTAGGGACCCAATACCTGGGTTCAACACTTCGGACGCAATACCAAGGACCAAAACCATAGGTCTAAATACCACGGACTCAAAAATAATCTTTCCCACATGTATGCTCTTTTCCATGCATGAAAGTGTGTGCATACGCATATGCGACTTTTGATCCGCAATCCCGCGTGTATACGCGCCTTTGTATATAGTGAACCTGCGTGTATAACCTGTGTGTCTACCCTACTTGTTATATAACGAACCTGCATATATACACGACTTGGTATATAGTGAACCTGTGTGTGTACATGACTTGGTATATAGTGAACCTGTGTATATACTCTTCTTTCTTCATTCTTTGTAGTCTGATCATCAATTCTTTGCTACTGACCTGTTGCACTATGGTCTGTCATATGTGTGAGTTTCCATCAAGGACAACACTTGTATCATAATTCCAACAATCTCCCCCTTCGGACTTGATGGCAAAGCTAACTTGTCATACTGAGAACTGTCATCTGATTTCCTTTGAGCTATCCTGCATCCCATGTATTCTGTCACATCTAATATCTCTTTTGTAGATTCATCTAGTTATATATAAGTGAGTTGTTCTTCTATGAGTGGGTTTCCATCAAGTACAACACATGCATCATAATGCCAACAATCTCCCCCTTTGGACTTGATGGCAACAATCATACCAAGTCACTCTCCCCCTTTGACATCAAGGGCAAAGGGTGGACCAAGATATTCTCTTCCTTGATATACATTCTACTGTCCATAGTCCCCCTGAGTACCTGCTGAAATCTTTGATTGAGCTCCCCCTTGTATATGCCAAGTTATACCAATCTGTCCATGCTCCCTCTGAGTACATGTTGAAATCTCTGCTCTGCTGAAGTGTGTTGTTCATGCTCCCCCTGACTGTAAGAAAGGTCTCAAAAAGATGTTCTACAAGAATAACATGACTCTATCATAAATGACCTTCCTATCACCAAAGACTCATACATACATCCATCTCCCAACCAAGTGGGGATATACTAGTATTGACTCATCCACCCAACCAAGTGTGGATACATCAGTAGTTTACACAAGATAAAACAAGAAATATTACATCATCCTTCCCATGCATAGTGGGGGTACAAATTACAACATATGGCCGAAAGGGATTCATCAAATGACTATAATCAAGAGTCTTGATATGACCTTTACATGAAATTTATAACAGAGACCAAACATCTAAATAAGACCATGATAGTCATCAACAACTATCATACACAATGTATGATTTGCTCCATAAGAATCTGTCAATAGCATCTAGACCAGCAACCAAATCATTCACATTATATCATATGTGAAAAATGCCATAGCCATCTCATCAAGATCTGCATGATCTCAGTATCATCACTTGGGAACATCTGCATCAATCAACATATGTAAGTATCAACCTATCATCATATAGGTAAGAACTCATCATCATCATGTCTCCAACAATGCAACTTTGAGTAATCATCCATGTATCCAACACTATGTATCTTGAGCTCAAGATCATTTGTCAAGATTTCTTGATATCATCAATAGCAACAATCCTCATCCATATGAGTGCCAAGAACTATAGGAATATTGCATCATAACTGTATTTTATGATCTTTATGCATATGACGACAACATCATATGAGTGACTCATCATCAAGTAATGAAGATGTGTATTCAAGCTTTGTACTTCTCCTTATCCTTATAAAGATCACCATGTAAGCACCATATATGCATCATTAGAGAATCAACCACAAATATGATCTGAACATCAACTATGTAACCCTAAGAATCATATGAGATGGACAACTCATAACCATATAATAGCAAGATCTCTCATTTAGCCATATAAGCATCATAAACAAGGACTTCTAACCATAATGCCAACAATGCATTATTCAAAACATAAACTCCCCCTGAACCTGTGCCATCTGTGTACTGTCAGATCTGATCATGCATATATCAACAAGAAGTATCAAGACATCATCATCATCAAGTTAGGATAAAAAACACTTCTGAGTATCAAGACATTTCTACAAATCATTAGCAGATTATAACCATTATCAAACAGAGCAAATAATGGACTGAATCATATCAGACCCTTTTTCCTGAGTCTGTCTCACTTCTTTTCCTCAAACTAACATATACGTGACTGTGCAGTGTCTAACTCGCATATATACGTGACTTCCCTTTATGAAAATTGCGTATGAGATTTAGAACGCTAAAGTTTCACACTTTTAGTTCCCTCTGAGTCTGTTATGTCTGTACATTGTGCTGTGCCACATTTTCCTGATTATACTTCCTTCTTCTTCCATATGTTCAAGTGTGATGATGATTTCTCCTTTCGGTATGGTGCATGTACTTTGTTCTTGCATTCCTTAGCTATATGTCCAAGCTTGTTACATGCATAACATCTCATATGTTTCATATTCCTTCTGTAGCAATCAACAACTTTGTGACCAAACATATTGCAAGAAAAACAATATCCCTTAAATTACCTGGAACGTGATGAGATTTTTGTGTGATGGTCTTGAGCCATTCTACTTCTGCATTTGGATGCAACATGTCCAAGATTATGACATACATAACATTCAACATTATTCATTGGAGGAGTAAAAGAATTTCTTTGAAGAATTTCTTTCATTGGTTGTTGATGGGATTGACCTCTCATCTACTTGTTGAGTATTTCAGATTGTGCATTAGAGTTCCTTGTCTTATTTTGTGAACTAGATTCACCTTCAATAGATTAATGAAAACCTAGACCAATTTTGATAGCAGGAGACCTTTGACTACTAAGAATATCATCCAAGATCTTAGTACTATCTTGAAATCGTAAGAGCTTATCCTTTTCTTCCAATTTATCATTTAGAATATTTACCTCAACCAGATGTTACTCTTCCTTTTCAAGATATTGCTTCTTCATGTTTTCTTCAACTTTTCTTCCTTCTTCCAACTGATGTCTTAATTCAAGAACTTCGTTTTCTTGTTTTTCATAAGATTGAAGTAGTTCTTTATTCTGCTTATTTGATTCTTCAAGATCTTCTTTTAGGGAGGGGATTGTAGCTTCAAGACTTTCATAGTAACTGGATCTATCTCTGAGTTTCTTGATTGTTGTGCTCCTTTCATTTACTTCATTTCTTAATGATGTCACTTCATCCTGCACTTTTTACATTGATCTTCTTTTTCCTTGAACAACTTCCTTACCTTGTTTCCTTCCTCTAGTTGAGCTTTTAGTTTGGTAGCTTCTTCTTTGAAGGCACATTCCCTTTTGTTCAATAAACCTTGTTGATCTCTAATTTTGTCTATAAGCCTTTTAAATTCTGCCTCTATTTGATATCTTTCTTGCTCACCCATAAGAGCAAATTCAGTTGTTTCGCTATCACTTTCATCATCTTCAAATGGATGGATAAATGTATCACCAGAGGGTAACCAATTCATACCTGATAGTTCTCTTGCTTGTTCATCTTCATTCTGAAGTGATTCTGAATCTAAAGTTCTTCTTCCACATATTCCCCAATCGATTCTCCCACTGTCATAGCTCTTCTGAAATGTCTTCGTCTTCTTAGGCGCTTTCTTCTTAAGCTTCTTTCCCATTGTTCTACGGATCTCCTTCAAGCGATCAAGCTTCTACCAAAGGACCTTCTCTGATACCAATTGTTGGAAATAATACTGAGAGAGGGGGGTGAATCAGTATTATCAAATCAATATAACTTTTTCATTTCCATATTAAGATTCATATACGTAAACTGTGTGTATACGCAACTGTGTGTAATGAAACAAGCGTATATCCAGTAAACTTATGATTCAATTATTTGATCCTTAATGAGTGCATAAAAACATTATTAACCATATGAATAGTAAACAGGAGCAGTAAAAATAGAACTGATCATCACACACAAGAAGCACACATGAACACCATGATGTAAGGTGGAAACCCAATGTGGGTGAAAACCACCTGCTGCAAGTCGTCTCGATCTTCTTTTAATAAGAAACTTCTTTTTACAATGGTTCTGTACTGGTGCAGTCATATACTAATACGCAAGCTTCTACCTGCAGAAGGCTACAACCTTCTCTCATTCTCCAGACTCTCCTGGAAGGGAGCTACAACCCCCTTAGCTCTTGTACTAGCCGATCCATTTACTAGTACATAGGTGTCAGCCTATTGAAATGCTCCAACCTTTACTCGTTTTCCAGCTGCTATTGGAAGGGAGCTACCACCCCCTTAGCTCTTGTACTAGCTGATGTACTAGTATGTAGGTTCCGACCTACAGAAGGCAACAACCTTCTCTTTCTTCCTCCAGGTACCATGTTTCATAAATTTTCAGATTGGATACTCCTGAAGCAAAACACCATAATCTGAAGGCCACGTTTCATCCAATTTTCATACTGGACCAATCAATATCATTGAAGTACACAATCAATCAACACTAGCATTATCAATCTCTGAATCACCCAATACTGAATCACTAAAACCCTATCAACAAACTGCAGTCACCATAACGCAGAGCAGAATACAGAACTCTGCAACAACGTTAAGATCTAACTGTATCATCAAAAATCATGCATCAGAGTGCATACGCTACTTGGAAGAGCTGAACCAGCGTGTATACGCAACTTCACCAAATCGAACCAGCGTATATGTCATCAATTACTTACTTATAACTTCGCTGCACTTCCTGACTTCATACATACCCAGATCATTACATATACAAGGATAATACATAAGTTAGCAACCAGATCTAGTCCATCAGATCACATAAAGATAAGTCATTATGATCCTGATCCATTATAGATCTCATCCATCAACACTAAAGCTAAACACAATCAACCAAATTCAATATGCAGAGTACTGACACCAGTAAATAGTCATCAAAACTCATCAACAACCAGAGCCACTTGTAACTTCAAACATCATAGCTCATATGGTATACGCTACTTAGATGTATCTAACCTGCATATGTATGAACTTTTATCATAGTCAACTAGCGTATACATCTGTAAATATTCATTCATGATTTGCAGCTGTTCCAAACTTGAGTTATACCCAAATCATAACATTTATACAACATTACATGCGTCAGTATACAGATCTAGACTAAACAAGATCAAATCGTATAGAGATGATTCATTCCAAGACATTAGATCCCGATCTGTCCTTAGATATTTTTCTCCATCAACCATTGAGATTCCTCCTTAGCTTAGATCAAGCAAATCGTCATGAACCCATAACCTGCATACTGGATCTCATACTTCATCAGATATTCAAGACTTTCTCAATGCATTTGCCTAATGATCTTCTTCTCCTTTTATAGTCTTAGTCCTTACTCAATACCATGGTACAAAACCATTGAGAACCAATACTAGGGACCCAATACCTGGGTTCAACACTTTGGACGTAATACCAAGGACCAAAACCATAGGTCTAAATACCACAGACTCAAAAATAAGCTTTCCCACATGTACGTGCTTTTCCATGCATGAAAGTGCATGCATACACATACACGACTTTTGATCAGCAATCCCGCATGTATACGCGCCTTTGTATATAGTGAACCTGCGTGTATACCCTACTTGGTATATAGTGAACCTGCATATATACGTGAATTGGTATATAGTGAACGTGTGTACATGACTTGGTATGTAGTGAAACTGCGTATATACTCTTCTTTCTTCATTCTTTGTAGTCTGATCATCAATTCTTTGCTACTGACCTGCTGCACTATGATTTGTCATCTGTGTGAGTTACCATCAAGGACAACACTTGTATCATAATGCCAACAATCTCCCCCTTTGGACATGATGGAAAAGCTAACTTGTCATACTGAGAACTGTCGTCTGATTCCTTTGAGCTGTCCTGCATCCCATGTATTCTGTCACATTTGATATCTCTTCTGTAGATTCATCTAGTTATATATAAGTGAGTTGTTCTTCGATGAGTGGGTTGCCATCATGTACAACACATGCATCATAATGCCAACAATAATTTTGCGCGATTGGGGTCATTATGAACGATGAAGAATAAAAAGACTCCAAAGAGACTGGTAAGAAGTCACAACCTCTTGCTAGTAAGGCTAAAGGGAATGAATCATATGATATCGAGAGCTTGAATAGGATGGTGAAGATGCTCACCAATGAAATTTCAAAACTAAATAAAATGTCAAGTGAGACTTCTATCAATAGCAAGCCTCCCAAGTCCTTTCCTTTTCAAAGGAATAGTAATAACAACAACAATCAACCCGTGAAGTTTGTGCAAAGTTTAAATGTTGTGATGAACATGGAAAGCATTCGCATGGATAATTATTTTTATTTGCATTAGGAATATCATTTAGAAAAAACATGCCCTTAGTGGAAAAACAAGCTGAACTCTATGTCTGCACACATTGTATATATGCCATTAGAAAATGAGGAGAAAAAACAAGCAGAAGAATTAGAATAACTCACTGTGGTCGAGGAAGGAAAATGTGTTTGAAATGCACTGAATGTGTATCATCGTATTTACAACGCTGATAAGAAGGATGCTAAAGAACCATAAAAATATGAACCCCCTCCTCCGAATAAAAATGGTTGATACAGACTAAGGAGTAAAGGGCCCATCTCTAAACAAGAATTGACAAGGAAAAAGTTAAAAGAGTAGTTTCTAAGAAGATTTTTTCCACCTTTCAATCCTGATCATAATACAAAGAGTAAGTCTGGGGACCTAGCCAGTCCAATAACAGTTCCTATAGTAGCAATGGTAACTTTAGTATTCTAGAAGTGTCAAACACATCCACTCCTCTAAAAAATTCAACATTGCCTGTTATTAGTGAAACAATTGATTATATTATTTGGGAATATATGAAGAAAACACTAGCCAACAAGCCAACATCTCTATCTATGAGCTCACAAATATTTCAGGCAAACATGAAATCATTTTCTAGACATTTTCACAAACTTTGGCAAGTGGTAAAGATTCCTTCCATCAAAGGGTGTTAGGTAAATCTTCTGGTCCGCTTGAATATGTAGTTAATGTTTTAACATTAGAAGCTATCACTCTCTACCCACTTTTTTTTTTATAATTTTATAATTTTAATTATAATGTCCATAACTATTTCATAGACTTTAGTGCATCCATAAATGTAATGCCTCTATTAGTAACGGAGAAAATAAATCCACAATGGGAGGAAACCTATGCAAAAATTATCCAATTGGATAGGTCTCTTGTCTAAGCTATTGGTGAGCATAAGAATGTTCTTATCAGATTACCGAAGGATTCTCAAGTTTACCAATGTATAAATATTCTAAGTGTGTAAATACCAAAATCCTATGGTTTATTACTTAGCATAGATTGGTCTAACAAATTATAGGAATATTTTGCAACATATTGGTCACATCTGTGGCTTCCATATAAGGGAAAGAACAATCAAATTCAAATGAACATTGAGTCATACATGAAACACACCGTGACACCACTTAAGGGACAGAACAAGCCTCTCAATTTTGTTGATTTTAATTTTGGGAATTTCTTTCTCAAAATTGATCTTGGGTTATTAGGTGAAACCATCACCTGTTCCACCAGATACACAACTGGAAATCCTTCCTTCAGTTGGTGCAAATAAAACTTGTAATATAGATGTACATATTAGTAGTAATATTAATAATAGTTGTATAGGAAGTTGCTTGGTAGCTCATAGTATTGGGTATTTATATTTGGATGGTTCAAAGACACAAGACAATTCCAGAGAAGGTTGTGTTCTTGCAAATCGAAGAAATAAGAAGCATATCCTTACATGTCATCTGGAGTTCGAGTGAACAAATAACACTTATGAATATGAAGCACTCATATTTGGATAGAATAAATATATTGACCTAAAGGTAGATTTTTTAAAGATAATAGGTGACTCAGAGTTGGTCACTCGTTAGGTATGCAATACTATACACTGTGTTTCACCGCTTCTCAAAAACTACCAGTAGGAGATATGGTGTTTGCTAAATCATTTTAAAGCTTTCGATATTGACTATGTTCTTAGAGTTAGAAATGTGGTATAAAATGCATTAGCAAATTCAGCCGCTAGGATGTTTCCATTGAAAAAAGGTTTTTTCTATTGAAATTTTATATAAACCATCTATGCTAGACAACATTACCAATTTACGTGTTTCCAATAATGACCAACAGATACTACATTTTATGGATAACGTTGATATATTCAAATACAATACCATATAGGAGGACTACCATGATTGGGTTCTATAAGAAGCATCCAATGAAATGAAAGGAAAGACTATGAAAAAAGGTGTGGTGTCCCTGGAGAGATTGTATGATCTGCAGTACCATTTTAGAGGACTAACCAATAAAAGGACTCATAGTTCAAAGTTATAACGTGAGCAATTCAAGCTAGGAACCCACAAGATCCAAAATATGTGAACCTAGGTACATGTTGTTCTCCACAGGAAGGACAAGAATTTATCCACTTATTCAAACAATACCATGATGCATTTGCATGGACATACGATGACTTAAAGACATATGATACTTGTATTATCCAACACCTCATTCCCATAAAATAAGGGGTGAAGCCTTTCGAGCAAAGCTATGAAAATTTCATCAAACACTGGATCCCCTTATTCAAAAGGAATTGAGAAATTTATTGAATGCTCGGATAATCTTCAAAGTTAGACATTCCACATGGGTTGACAACTTGGTCCTAGTTAGAAAGAAGCATATTGAAATACATCTATGTGTTGATTTTTAGAATCTCAACAAGGCTTTTGATAAAGATAACTATCTAGTGCCACCCATGGAGCATATACTCTCAATAGTATCTGGGTGTGAAATGTTTTCAGTACTAGATGGATCTTGAAGTTATAATCAAGTGATAATAGCAAAACCTGACCGATTAATGACTACCTTCTGGACTAAATGAGGAACATTCGCTTTCAAGAAGATGTATTTGGACTAATAAAGATCAGTGAAACTTTACAAAGAACGATGGACATCACCTTTCATGGCCTTATATGTCGAACTGTTGTTTTTTATTTATATGGCGTTACCATTTTTTCCAGGAAACGATCAGATCACATACGCCATCTTAAGCAGATATTCAAATGGTGCTGAAAGTATGAGATTTTTCTCAATCCCAAGAAAATAATATTTGTTGTGTCTTAAGGAGTTTTATTGGGGAACATCATAGTGAAGAGTGGAATTAAAATTTATCCCAAGAGGGTCAAGGCTATCACACAAATCTTGTTTCTAGTGAATAATAAATCCATGTAATATTTCTTAGGGAAATCAATTTCCTAAGAAAATTTATAGTTGATTATGCTCAGATAGTTAAACCTATAATGATTAAGAAAGACACAATATAAAAATGGGAAAAACAGGAGAGGGATGATTTTGTTAAGATCAAGTAGGTTATCACCAATGCATGCATGCTTTTCAGTCCAGATAATGGCAATGATTTCTTGTTCTTAGAAATATAATGAAGGAAATGAGAAGCATATCTCTTTTATGAGATCTAGCCTACAAGAGCTTGAACTAAATTACCCTTCTTGATAAACAGGCGTATGAAATATAGAATGAAGTTAGGTATTTCAGGACCTACATATTGACATCTCACACAATCATATTTTTACCTCATCTAGCAGTAAGAACATCGTTCATGCAACAAGAGCTGGGTGAGAAGAGGGCCAACTGGATGACCTTTCTTTAATAATATGACCTAAATTTAAACCTGTTCATACCACAAAGTGTCATGGCATTTGTAAATTAGCCACCGAAGAAAGAGATGCTCTTGAAAAAGATCTTTCAGTGTGGGAGCAGGAGATCAAAATGTATAATATTGAATATCTTCCTCACTCCACATCTACAACGCTTTGGTATGAAGATCTACAATAATTTTTGGAGCATTGTACCTTTCCCTCACACTTATCAAATAAAAAAAGAGGGAGATCCATTTAAAAGCATTACCTTACCAATTGGTGCATGGAGTAAATTTTCATAAACACTAAAATGGTGTCCTACTGAGGTGCCTTGAGATGTAGGATACATAGAAGGTCTTAAAAGATTTACATGATGGGCCAATAGGTGGTCACTATGTGAGCAACACTACAATGCATAAGGTTATGAGGGATGGTTATTATTTTCCCACTCTATTTAAGGATGCTCATGCTTAGGTACGCAATCATGTCAGAGATTCATCGACCGCGATAAAAGGTCAGGTGCCCTACTGCTACCAATAGCAGTTGAAGAACCATTCCAATAGTGGGGCACTAATGTGATCAGAGAAAAAATTCCTCATTCGTTGAAGCAACATTGGTATATCCTAACAAAAAAATATTACTTCACCCAGTGGTTGGAATAAATTCTTCTCAAACATGTATATGATATGGAATTCATCCACATTTTACAAAATAACATCATAACTCAGGTTTAGAATTCCTACATTGCTTGTCTTTGATAATGCAACATATTTTTTATCATTAAAACTTTATGAATTTTCATTAAAATGGGATTGTTTTAAAGAATGCATCTAATTATTATCCCCAAGGAAATTGAATGGACAAAGCAACCAATAAGAATCTTATATGTATAATCAAGAAGATCATTTTATCTGAACAAAGGAATTGGCATAAGGCTTTGACCAATTCTCTTCAGGCTCATCATGTTACCTCGAAACCTTCTCAAAAACCTCGCCCTACTTCCTAGTTTACAGTAACGAATTTATATTTCATCCAAACCTATATCATTTGACCTTGCAATTGTCTCTAGAGACACAAGGTAAACTTTTCATCATGGTTCAAAGCAGATGGATAAGCCAGTTAAACTTAAGGAAGAAAGGCACAAGGTCAAAGAACATTTTTTCGTACATCAAAACTGTATAAAGTTTTGGTTTGATAGAAAATATCTAGGGGAAAAGAGCTTTTATGTGGGTGACATAGTTCTGAACTGAGATAAACCCCATGAAGACAAAGGTAAACACACAATGTTTCAGCCTTTGTCGGTTGGACCATCTGTTGTTGATGAAAATCTCAACCATAATCCCTTTAAGTTAAAATCATTAGATTGGAGGATAGCCCCCTTTCCATAATTAGTAAAGATTTAAAACATTATTTCCAATAGCAATTACAAGCTATGCTTCATATACAATTATTTTGCTTCCTATTCTTTCATTTTTCATTTTTTTGTTGTGTAGTCATGTCCTATTGCAACTTGTTAGTCAGTAAGTGTACATTAATAATAACCTTATGTAAAATGCATGGATCAAGTGGCTTTGTAGTGTAATAAAAGAGAATTGTGACAACCACAACACTTCGATTTTTTTCTCCTTCTTCATTTACAGAATTCCATAGGTTGAGCTAAGGTCAAATGGGAAATATGATTCATCCAATAGGGGAACCTTGAGGGAACCTATAAGATCCATATCTATGCTAGTATATGAACTTCTCAACTTGGTGTAAGTCTACTCATGTGTTAACTCTTGTTCAATAGAGTAGAGAAGGGATAAGCGGAAAATCTGAAGTAAGTAAACCAATATCAGAGGTCTTAAAATACTTCTCTGAAGGGGAAACCTCCTATGCTCTCAATAAGTTGGGATCACTCTTCTTCCTATTCAAAATAATAAGTGCCAATGCATAGTTGTATTAAAATAGATAAATAAAGGGTGAAAGAAGAGAAAGGCTTACTACACAGGAAGGTGAAGCAAGTGACTTTGCCAGTGCATTATCCATGCTCACTGGAAATGAAGCAATGTTTGTGCTCTTGAAGTGACTCCATCAGGGTATTGTCCAAGCCTACAGGTAGCAGAGAAACAACAAATATGAAAACCAAATACTCTAAAAATCATAAACTCGCCATGCACATTACCTTTTCCTTTACTGAAATAATTGTGATATAGTGTATCTTTTGTGTGTGTTTCAACCAAAGGCGGCAATAAATAGAGAGGGGCCACGATTACTACCCTAAATCTTTCTCAATATCAATTGAAACTAGAGGAGGAGAGTTGATCCTTAGCAGAGAGCTATTTCAAAATATTCTTCACCCCAACGTTAGTGTTATATCCCCTAGATTTAAGTATATTTATTACCATCCCAATATCTCTATGTTTCTTAGGCCAAATAATCAAAATTTTCAACTCAATACAAATTTCATTACATTGTATGCCACAAGGGAAGATAAGATAATTCACAAGAATAGACAGATACACATTGTAGCAGAAGAATGCCATGGATTCACCTTCTGAGAGTGTGAATAATGGGAACATAAGGACACCTTGAAGCCCTCTTGGAGCATAACTATTTCCTTCATCTAGTTCACTGCCACCCCTAACACCTGGGAATTGGACAAATCCCACAAATTCTGAATCTAGAGCTTTTCCTATTCTATCTAGAATGTTCTACAACATTACAAGCGACCCTCAAATATTAGGTACAAAGGATGTTATTTCCACAAGGCTCCCCAACTCCTCTTGGATGGAAAATAATACAATTATAACTATAAACATTCTCAATACCATCCCTCATACCATAGACCTTAATAAAATCTTCAAAGATTTAAATTACTTTGGTTCCTAATATAGCTAAAATTGAAACCAAGTTGATGCACAAAGTTGCTAGTTATAACAAGGTATAATTTCCCTTACTTCAAAACCATTCAAGAAAATTTTCATCTTCAAGAGTATACAATGCCATCCATCACTTTCCCCTCTAGGATTTAAAGGTGTTTCATCTTTGTTAGGATCCTATAAATATAGTGATCAAGGTATGATTATCTAGCCATTTATCTGAGAGGGATGTTGTAAATTATTTTTCATTTTAAATTGTCTAGTCTTTGAAAAGAAAAATAAAAGAAAAAGAAAAAGAAACTAAGGGAAAAATTGAAAAGAAACATAAAAAAATAGAAAGAAAAAGAAATAAAAATAAAGGCAAAAAGGAAAAATAAATAAATAAAAAATAAATCCCAAAGGGCGCGCCAACCAAAATGATGCCTAAGTTGTTTTGTTTATCCTTAAGGGTTGATTAAATTAGAAAAAATATGTTTTAAAATGTTGAATAAACATCGACAAAATGTATTGTCATTTAGCAATAAGGTTCTGTTTCTTTTGGACGAATGAGATCATCCCTACCAAAATCAATAGCAGGGAACAATGTTCGGGCCCCCCGACCTCCCGAAGGTTAATATGAAGGGGCGGTCGGGGCTAAACATGGTTTGCTGGAAACCAACTTTGACCACATGGAAACTCCACAAACATTTCAGGGGCCTCTCTTACCTTACTGCTTACTGATCGACCTTTCCCCCTGCCCCCGAAAAGAATTCTCTCTATCTATTTCCCCCTTGCCATTGACTCCTGCTCCACTAATAGCATGCCAACACATCTTCCATGCAAACACATCCACCACACCAACACATCTAACACCCCACTGCATCCGTTCACGTCACCCTATCTTGCATTTCACCTCCCTCCCTTACGTCACATGACCATTGGCGAAATCTCCTGCCAACAGTCATGTAGATGTTGGTCATTAACTCCCGCCAATGTTTAAATTTATTAATTATGACTCTCCAAAAATGGTAATTTTACCTTTGATAATCTTTCCCTTTCTACTTTAAAAATACCGTATTACCAAACATTTATCCCTTTGAGATTTCATTGTATCAGTGTAGGTTCATGCTCAGAGATTGTTTAGTGCAACAGTGCCCTCTGCAATCACCATCTTCCTTCAGTACCAAACTAGCACAAATTTGGTATTTTCCTTTGGGCCTCTCTGCAATATTAAAATGTTGTCACATAAGGGAACCATAAAAATGGTGGTTGAGAGTCCATTCTTATCCTTTATTCCCTATTTTGATGATATGCATTTAGTTGACACAAAATATAAAATAAAAGAAACTCAATGTGAATTTTATTTGTATGAGCTTCATAATTGGGTGAAACAAAAGTATTTAGATAATAGTGATGATTTAAGCATCTGAGAATCATTTCTACCTCAATTTACCTTTCCCAATAATCATATTTTCCTAGAAGTCGCTACCTAGTGTCATGTCAGGCACCTCCCCAATCAGAAAGTAGTAACTGCTCAAAAGAATGAGATCCTATTTTCAATTACCCTAGAAGCTATTTTTCAAGCCCTTCATATTAATTCTGAAACTTCTTTACACACATTTTCCACTGATGCACTCACGGAAATATACAAAAATCTTACCTTCCCCCAGCGAGCCCATATTTTTGAATGTTTTTTGCTTGAAAATTTTGAATTACCGAGAACAAATCCCCCATATTCTGCTTCTATTTTCCCTAAGATGTCAAGACAAGTTATTTCCATGGTTACTTGTCTATTAGGTTATCCGACAATCCAATGGGTAGATCAAGTAGTGCTATGTATCTTGTCAGTATTTTTAGTTCGTCAAAATCCATCACTCATTTTCAATTACAGGCAATACTTGTCATATGTTATTCATGAGAAATTTATGAAATTTAAAGCTAAAGGTGCATTCAAACACTAGTCAGTCCTTGTGTATTTAAAGTTATTCTATTAAACAAACAAGTTCAAGTTCTAGTTACAGAAGATGGATGATCAAGGAAGTCCACTATCAGTCATTCATTGGACTTATTTGGTGAGAAGGAACTCATAAGATTATTCATTCAACCATTTTGTGGATCATTTTTTACATACATCCTTGCGTATTCTTAGTAGCGATATTATACCAAGGATTTCACTAGAGATCAAGAAGGTTTTGCATCTTATAGAACAATCTCAATCTAGAGACTGGTATCTCTGCCAAAACTATATAGATATTTTGATCTATGGGTTTGAGCTTCCTCCCTATATATTACCAGTATTTGTACCAGTAAGGATGTTTTCTTTAGAATAAATCAGATAGATGTTAAACATGGTTGAGCTACATTTTGTATCAAGCAAAAGGAAAGAACAATTTAAATTGAAGGCACATATTGGGCCTTATATTGTAAATACCATAGCAGTAGAAAAGGAAGTGGATGAAATACTAAATCATATGAAGTTTAAGCTAAGCTTCACATATTAATATGATCCATTAGGGATAATTTCCAAAACAAGAGTCGAGTAGAAGACCACACCAGATGCCCATACACCTAGACCAGAGATAAAGCAGTATGCCAATCAAGAGGAGTGGATAGAGAACACACTACAGGAGGCTGAAGAGAAAATTGTCAGTCAATCACATCTACAAATTCCTATTCCAAAAGTCAAAGAAATTAAGAGACCAAGAGAAAGTATGTCACCTACAGATTCAGAAGCTCAAGCTGCAAAATTTCATTTTTTCAAGAGGAGAAGGAAAGATCCAAAGACCAATACTAATATTGATATTAAAAGTGATGCTCAGATAATAAATATTCAAGAAAAATCCTCACAAGAAAAGGATTCACAGGAGAAAATACAAGGTTTTGATAAGCATTCCCACCACTTCCTTCCCATATGTTTATGAGACAACTAAGTCACCTATGTCTTCTACATCTCAAATTCCAACACAATAGAACATTTTTTCCAGATACAGGTTGATCAAGAAGAAAAATGAAGCATTCAAGGCTTCAACATATTCATATTTTTTGAAGCAAATTGCTACTACTCAACACAGGTTGTTGTATTCACTTGAAATGGAAAAGGGGTAGTTCCAAGTGGCCTTTTTGGAATCTACATTTTTAGTTCCCAAAAATGTTGAGGACTACAAAGCCTTAATATTTTCTTTTGATAACAAGAAGGTTCATGCAATCGATAAAATTGATTTGCATAAATAGGCAGGGGAAATGATCTATTCAACACTGACCAATTTAGCCATGGCTACCTCAAAATTGCATGTCTCCGTGAATAATATGCATTCGTAGCTAAAGAGAGAGCAAATGTCATCTTTGGCCAAAGACACTAGAACCAAATCTTTGGAAGATTTAGTGATTAAAATAGGATATGATCAAAGAAACTGAGGAGATAATTAAAATGAAAGATGCAGATATTCAAGCTCTAAGGAAACAACTCAAGCTTCCAACCATATAGTTTTCTCAAGCCAAAGAAGTAACTAACCTAGAGATAGAAAGGGAAATGCTAATCAAACTAACATTTCAACAAAACACTCAAATTCAAAAAATGGAGACAGAAATAGAGGAATCGTTATAGGAGAAGGAACAATTAACAACTACAGGTACATCATCACAACAGGAAGTACAACAAATAATAGAGACATCCACTGCAGATTCTTCTGAAAAGCTAGTCGAAGCTTTGGGAGAACTATTAATAACAAACATGGAGAAAGAGAGGTTAATGGCAACAATAAAAAAGATGGAGGAAAACAAAATCAAAGTTGATAATCCATATCTAGCATAGGTACAAAGGAATTTCGAATTGACTCAACAAATTGAAAAATACGAGAATCAATATTTGACAATGCAAATGTTGGCAGAGGCCTAGAAAAGGATATGGCATAACAATTCCAATATTACAGAATTGTGGCCATCATTTCAAATTATTTTTTAGCATAAGGAGCTAGTACAAAGAGTTAAAGAAATGGTTGAGCAAACTAAAGATGAGATTGAGCACATACTAGGGGAAGCACACAAAATTATTAAGGAGTCGAATTCCAAAACCATAAATGAGTTAGAATAAGTCCATATTCAAGACATACCATGCATAATTATGGAAGTCAAGATAGTTCTAACAAAGAAGAACCTCATGATACAACTGGAGAATAAATGCAAAGAGTTCGAGCTATAAGTGAAAAATATTTAATAGAAAATTTAATGTATTGTAGGAAAAAGGACTTCTAGCACTGAAATCCTCTAATTGAAAATTGATTCCATTAGAGAACTATCAAGATCAGTTATGCAACATAGTTGCATAATCTTCCAAGTTCACCAAGGTCACAATAAAAATAGTAGGAGAAGCTTTATTAGAAGGAATACAAGTACAAATTGACCACTACATTTAGCATGAGGTACACCATCTATTTCTCAATAAGTCAACTTTCTAGACATATACAAGTAGATGAGAAATTTCAGAGCATGGTAAATTTATCCATTCTTAGTGAAGCACAGTGGGATAAATTGTTGGACCTCATTGAATAAGGGCAAACAAGAATCCTACAAATTGGGTAGCAGACAAACAAAAGAAGCACACAAGTAGCTATAGTTGGCAATAATTATCCTCAAAGTCTAAACAAAACATCATAAATAGTCTACATTTCCTATTACTTAGTTCTATTTTTGAAATATTTACATGTTTTTAGTAGATATTATTTTGTAATAAATTTTATTTTGAATTCTGAATTAATTCGAGACAGAATCTATAAATGTTTTTTAAGAAGATTTAGAAAGGGTTGGATTACGCAAGAAGAAAGTATTTTCTGTGATTGTAAGTAGTGAAATATATTTTGAGGTCATCTATTCAATAATACAAAGGTAGTTTGGTTTCAGGATTCTTGTGTCAAGCAAATGGTGATGTTTCCCTCTTTGTAAATTTTCTTTTATTTCAAGTTTCACGTGAATGTTCCCTCTTAAATTGTTTACAAGAAGATTAAGAACCACATTTACTTGTAGTAATTTTCTCTAGCTTGTTAAGAATTTTTTTTTTTTTTTCTTTCTGATATTAACTATGGAATTCATCTTCGTATACTCTATATTTAATTGATCCTAATTCTTATTCATCTCATCCACACTACCACAACTCTACAATATCTAAGAGTTTGCCTACCTTGCCCTATTTTATCTCCTTTATTTATTTTAATTGATTATTGAAGACTTTATGACTCCATGGCCAATGGACTTTTATTCCATTTTACAACCAAAACTTAAAAATGTATCTTGACCTTTCATACCTACCCTAAAATAAAAATAAAAAAATTAAGATTACAAATCATACAGAGAGAGCCCTCTCTAAAGTTGGAAGGGCTAAATCCCAACTTCAAAAATGGTTTGTGGTTACCTCTGTAATTTCCTTTTTTTCCTCTAAAAACTATGGGGTGCTAACATTCTGACGACCATACTAGGGATCTTTCCCTGGTAAATTTTGTTTTCAAAAGAGAAAACCTATTTCCTGTGGGTGACAGTGAGTTAAGAAACTTTTTAGGCTGAAATATTCACCCAAAATTTGTGTTTTTACCCAGCTGTGATAAGTTCCTTTGGAAATTTGGCTCCTAAAAAGATTTATACAAGATCAAATCTAGATCTTGATCCTACCAAAGTTGTGAATTATCTTGAGAAACTCATTAAGAAAAATAACCTTCAAGAAAGTCAAGCAAGCAATAGCCGTCTGCTCGGGTCTCTCTCACTCCTTGAAACCTTTCAAACACTTGAGGATATTAATTTTAATTTTTCCTTTGAGCTTAGTATTTTTAGAACCAAGTCAGAAAGTTTTGTTCCAGAAACATTCTTTGATGAATCCACTTTGAAACCATACAATTTAACAAAAAATCATATTTTTTCAAATTCTAATAGACATTGCATATCATTTTGAAAATCTTGAAGATATGGCAACTTAGTTGAATCAGGCTTCTCAAGGAACATCCATAGTTCAACATACTATCATTTCTCCTTCTATTCCATCACTGACCTCACCTGTGATTCCTTCCTTTTCTACTGTCCCCATTACATCTCTCATTCATACTCCTTATATAACAACTCAACAGATTAGAGTCCCACTATCTTTGCCACTTCTAATATCAAGTACAACTATAATTTCATCTTCCTCTCATATTCCAATCATGACAACCCAATATGCCACTTTGATTTTGCAACAACCATTAAATGTTATGCCACTTAATTATTCACAATGTACACCCCAATTCGATGGTACTGCACCCACTATAACTCAACAACACATTGATAAGATGAATGATTTTGCATAACTAGAAGAGGTTGATGATGATGATGTTCAAATAAGGTTGTTTGCTCAAAGTTTTATTGGTGAAGTATGAAATGGTATAGGAAATTAGCAGATGAAACATTGCCAATTTACAACAATTTCATCAAGTTTTTCTTTCTCATTAGGAGGTTAAAAAGAATCCACTTCAATTTCAAAATAAGGATATCCAGGAATAAGGATCCCAGTAAGGAATATAGCCATGACAACCCTCTCGGCTTGTATGGAGCTGCGTAAACCATTCAATGACCCTTCTTTGGATTGACTTGAATCTGATTGGATAGCCCCATGGGAGGTCCCCCTGACTCCCCGAGATTTGGAGCGTACTCCCTATGTTCAAGACAATTGGATTTTGAGGCTATCCCTAAATGAAGAGGTGGAATGGCTATAAACCACAAATAAGTGGACCCTTCAATTCGGCGGTGCGTCAAAACAAATTCTTGGGGTGGAAGGAGGGGGGAGGGATTCTCATTAATCCCAAAAGGAATAATTGAATTTATTTATGCTTGGGGACTAGGTTGGAAGACCAATAACCAAGTTGAATCTTATGGAATGCTCCTAGGACTAATCCTGGAACAAAGAAATGGGATAAATAATATTGAGATGTTGGAAGACTCCATGATCATTATAAGGCATATGATTAACACTTAAAAGGCTAAAATCTCTAACCTGAATCAAATCATTATGAGATCCCATAACTTGATCCCTCCTTTCGACTTGATGACCTTTTATCATGTCTTGAGGGGCAACAATCAGATGTTGATAGACATGCCAATAAGTCAAACCATCTGGAAGAGGAAAAATGTGTGATAAATGATGTTGTTCTTGACAAAAATTCCTTAAGAAAATCAAGAGAGATATATGTAAGTTAGAAATAAAGCCTCAATGGATAGGTATGGATGTGGAAAATTTACAACATAACATAATGATATGAAGCCCCCCCTTCTCCCCCTGTCTCTCTCCTAGCATCTCCCCCCCCCTTCCTCCACCACACCCCCGGAACTCCCCTCCCCTTTCTCCCATTCCCCCTCCCCTTCCCCCTTTCTTGTGGCCCCTCCCCTTTCTAACCTCCACCTCAACATTACAAGCTCCAACATGGGTTCCTGCTCCCCTTGTCATATCACCCTCTACAAGCTCTTGCCAGCTGTGCAGACTTGTGGCAAGCCAGAAATCCAGACTTGTTCGAAACGTGGTATCCTATGGAAATTTTGTACCACACCTGTTTCAAGATTAAGTCATAGTGTGTGGCCTCACCACTTCTGCCCTTGTTCTTGGAGAATTGGTTGTGCATCACCTCGGGCATCTACAAGGATTTGAGTTTTATAGAGCAAAATTTAATTCAAGACCATAGTGAAGTCAGGCTCATTCGTGAGAGAATTGTAGGAATGACTGATAAAGATCAGGAGCTTAGTGGGAAATTAATGGAGGATGGAATTATGATGGAGTACTCATGGGATCTCGATTGCATAAATATCCTCTCTCATCTTTACATCACGTCCTGGTCAGGAAGGAAGTTTAAAGTGCAAACTGGTATGTAAATTTTCTATGTTTTAAGGTTTAAGAGTGGGACGATGGCATTTGTGAAAGCTTGGTGAATAGGGATGAGGCTACTATGTATCGACTTCTATGTCATGGAGGCTATGAATTATGTTGTGAAGAGTCAAAATAAGGGTAAGAAGGTATGTCTATCTAAGGTTTTGAAGGAAAATAAAGAAATTATGAGTATAATTGGAAGGTCGTGGGTGATGGCCTTAGGTTGTCCTGAGTGTTTTTAGTCAGAGTGTATTTAGGACATCAGGTGGGTTCATAATTCTCTCCGGAAGAGGGAGGAGAATGGAGTCAAGGTGAGGTTGGGTAGTGCATACTTGCGATGATTAGGGAAGTCTATTGTGGGTGACAGAGGATGTCTGGCTATGGGAGATCATGGAAAATATTGCCAATTTATGGAGCTTGATAAAAAGTGAGGTTTTGGAAACTAACATGTAGGGTTTTGAAGATAGTTCTTTTTTGGGAATGTGGGGAAGCCACAAGTTGAGTTCTAGTGGGCTGAGGGTTAGTTCCTCAGTGCAGGGTGGCATATATAGACCCTCCTGTCTCACCTGTGTTCAAGATCATTAGGACCTATGAGAAGCACTGTCAGAAATCCAACGCATCATGCATCAGTAAATGCACGAGAATATGCCCATGTAGGAAAGGGAGATTGAGAAAAGGGAACACATATGAAAACTTGAGGACAAAGTGGACGCACTGCGCCATTAGCTAGAAAATTTGAAGCTCAAGGTCGAAGCATTAGAGGATGGTATGGAGGCAAACATGGAGTTCGTGACAGACCAAGAGAATTCCAAATACTCAGAAGAGGCCTCCCCGAACCTCGATCTAAATAGCCCAAACCCTATGGATATCTAACCACCTCTGTATTGGTCTTGCTTTTGTTTTATCAAAATGATGAACTGTAAATGTATATACCTCTTATTTCAATTCTATCGAAGTTATAGTTGTAGATATCCCAAAATGGGAAATTTTTGTAAGCAGGATAGTCATAGCTATTGCAATAGACAAGATGGACCAAGAATTTTTTATCAGCTTGCTGAAGTAGGGATAAATCTATGTAAAGACTCGATTTTGTTGTGGATGGGTGTGACTTTTTAATATAAACTATAACCATTCCAGTTTAAAAGAAATTAATCGTTTTAGATTCTTGTAGAATATGAAAGTCTAAGAAGAGCTCCAAGAGAGTCAGTTCAAGCTTATTCAGATAGATTAAAAAATATTTATAATTCTATTCCAATATAATAAGTCCCCCACTAAGATTGGATTTACTTCGATATTTAGATGGTTTTGATGTTGACATGGCATATCCGTTGAGAGGAATAAATACAACCACTTTAGAATAGATGCAAAAGAATGTTGTTATTGTAGAGGCTAATCTACTAGCCAATAAAGCTAAGATGAGGTCTGAGAAGAGAGCGACCATTAAACAAGAAGCTTCTTTATCATCAGATGTAAATATGGACAATTTAGTTAAAACTATGGCAAGAATGATGGAAAGAATGAGTTTGACAAATAAGGTTGCAACAAGAGAGCCACAAGGGATTTCTCAGATCAAGAATCCAAATTTCAGAAGGCAACAACCCCAAATTAAAGAAAGAGAGCCAAGAAACCTAGTAGATCAACAACAAATTAGACCTCCTTTTCAAGAAAATTATGTAGAAGAATAAAATGAGACAGTAGATGAGCCATAAGAGAGTCAGATAAATCTCTTTGGTGAAGGAGAAATAGATAATGTTTTCTTAACCAAAGAGGAACAATATTTTTTCTTATTAGCACAACAAGTTGTGATACCTATAGAATCAGAGGATCATAAACACAGCTATAGAAATGCCATTATGGAAGTGCACAAATAGTATAATTTGGGAAATAATTTTTTTATAGGAAATCCTCCTAAAAAGATCCAAATTGATACACCTTCTACAAGTCAAAGAAAGATTGATCCTCCAAAGGAAGCCACTCGAAAACAAGATGCAAATGTTGAAGAGGTAGAAAGGCCTCTGTTGGTTAGTAGAAGCCTCGCATAATGGTTATGGGGCAGAAAGCCCAAAATTTTGGGTAGAGATAGGATAAAGGCTCCGTGGAATGTGCAGAGAGCGAAAGGTAAAAGGTTGAGTCAAAGGGTTGTCCACCCAAGAAATACTATAGAATAATAGGAAGTAATTCGGTCCGTGGACCATAGGAAGATATAAATAGAGCGAGTCTCTATGGGTAGAAAACAACTTTTTGATATGTAATCTCAGATCTGATATATAATGGGTTTTTAAGAAGAAAATTCTTGAAGTGTCTATAAGTCCAAGTCGAGGGTATTGGGTAGTAGATAGAGGCTCTACAACTATGTGCACATAGGCCTAGAAGAGTCCGTAGTTGTGTGCGAGGACCCCTGCAGCTGAGTGTGCAGGACAAATCTAGATGTATTGGTGAAGAATTGAAAAAAGATAAGTTGCTTCTGAAATTCTGTGTTAAATTTGAATTATCGTGGATTTGGCTAATGTATGGTTAATATAACTGTTTGATCTATGCATGTATGCTTATGTTATGAATATATGTGAATCTGTATCTATTTTAAGTGTGCGAACTGGTTAATTCGGATAAATGTTTGCTTAGAGACCATAAAAAGTAGATTGAGTCTATAAACAATGCATTAATAAGTATTAAGGAGTATTCTGGGACTGGATCTGTGTGAAGCAGAGTGGCGCGAAGCCACAAAACAGTGTGAAACCTCCAAACCACTCAAGACATCCCAAGGGTGTGGAAACCTAGTTCCAACACCCTCCCCTGCTACCTCGGGTGAGACCTTAGTTTGCGCCCTACGGGCTATTGCCGAAAGGGTCGGTAGCTGCTGGATTTGTTTGGCTAAATAACTCTTCCGAACCTAGTTCAAGCCCCTATAAGCCAACAAATGGTTCCATTGCCAGGACCGAGATTTTCCTAAAGGGTGTCTAATGTTGGAACACTGGAACCCTACAAAGAAAAAGCTTGAAGAGTGGCTGGATCTAAAGCTCCACGAGTTCGCGGTTCAGGAAAATGGAAATCCACGGATATTAGAGGAATATTTGTTGGACCACTATATATACATAGATATCCATGAGGTCTTCTTCGCGACATTTCTAGTAGAACTTTACAAGTGGATAGCGAGGTTAGTTGACAGCATGGGAAGGTGCAGATTACATCAGCCTATTGTGTGGACTCTAGAACTGGTGCGCAGGCTAGAATCCACCAAAGATAAAATTGTATGTGCAGTAGATCATTGGCTAGATCGAGTAATAGGAGGATTTATCACTGAGTTCACGATAGACACAAATGTGAGTTATAGGGAAGAAGAAAGGTGATTTCTCCAAGGACCTCGGGGTAAATATATCACAACATTGAATACTTGGATTAAGACGTTGTTGTGTAAAAAATATATTATGCGTGTTTATTGATGTCTGTAGTAACATGGAGCGGAAGAGGTTACTGCAGAATTGGAGGGCCAAAGAACAGTCCTCTGATTTCTATGTCATGGGAAAGCGAGGAGGAGCTCGCGCAGTTCTCACCGTGAAGTGTAGTTCGGCTGATCAAGGAGTGCTTCTCACTGATACCACCTCTGTCCATGCCACCATCTGCTTCACCTACATCAAATATGCCCACACCAACATTAACCCCACCTCCAACCCCACCACCACCAAAAGTCGAGATGGCGAGTGCAGTCCAGCTGTCAATATTTAAGCGTGTAGGAAATGAGGAACGAGGCTGGTTCTGGTTTGTGATAAAGTCTGTATGGGATGCTCAAGGCATCACAGATAATATCATCAAGAAGGCTACCTTAGTTAGCGCGCTACAAGACCACGCGTTAACCTGGTACATGAAATACTCAAGTGATCATCCAAATGAGGGAATATCAGCAATCTAGGAGGCAATAAACAAGGAATTTGGACGACCAAAGTCAGAAGCATAGTCAGTTATTGGGTTCAAGGAAATCGTAATGTTGCCCGGTGAAACCCTGTGGGATCTAGATCATATATTAAAAAGTACCATCCGTGAGGCAAACATGACACTGTCGGATGCGCAACACTATGCATGGTTTGTTGCATCATTAACACCATATGTGAGGATGACTCTATCAGGACAAAAGATCTCAACCCAATCTGAAGCGTTGGAGACAGCAATGAGGTTGCATGAAACCCCAATATAGGATCCAGGGTTGGGAGTACAACAAATCTAAGCCCAAATACAAAACCTATGTCTAGAAATGCGAAGTTTGAAACAAGGCTAGGTGCCTCAGACAGAAGCACGGGAAGAGGTGTGGTGTATCAAATGTAAGGGCCAGAGCCACGATAAGGACCATGGTTCAATCTTCGTGAACTATATGGCAGAAGGGGGGCCAATACCATAACGATCAAAGGTATAAGCTGGGCCAAGCATGATGCCCACAATCTGGTGCGTAATCTGTCAGGTGGGAGGAAAGCATGCCACGGACAATTGTCACCTATTGCCGAACCTAAGACAACCCCCCCCCCCCCTCAAAAATTATTTTGAAACTTCTGTAGGATGGTGGGCCACAATGAAAGAAATTGCCATAGTTACGAGATGTTAATGGATCAAACACCTTCTTATAGGATGTAGATGGAGGCGCGTGGGCAGGATCCCACTGCACCACTTGTGTGAGGAGGATACCAAGGACGCGAACGGGGCCACTAGGGAATGGGACCTGGACGAGGTCAAGGACAATTAATTTTCTATAACTGTGGAGGACTAGGCATTACACGCATGATTGCATGAACCTGACCAAAGCCTATTGCCCTTAATATTACCAATTTGATCATGAAGCAGTCGATTTCCCCACGTTGATTGCTCAGATGCGGGAAAAGGGGGTGCTTCTGGTTAACCCTACTCAGAACATCCAAATGCTAAAAGTTGAATCACGCGTGGAAGATCCTAAAGTAAATATGATGCTCAGAAGTGGCGATGCTATAGTGGAAGATAAGGGGAAGAATCCAGAGGTAGATACATGGGTCCGTAAGGCCCCCTCAAAACTACCAGAATTTGACTTGGAGCATGTGAAGGAAAATTTTATGGAATCCAAGAAGAACTTCGCGAAAGCTTCTACTTCGGACAATAAGGATCAATTTGGACTTGAGAAGGATACGTCTATGCTAACCACCTTCTTGGAAACATGCATGATGTTACTCTGGGATGCTAAAGTGTTGAAGGGACTACAAGAATTGATAACTCACTGTGCAGGAGTGGACAAACCGTGCATGGTCCAGAAGTTAGGTAAACATGCTTTGCACATTGGGTGGGAAATGCGATTGACTATCTAAATTGGAGACTATGAGATGGACCAAGTCGTTTTGGATTTGGGGTCCGATGCGAATGTCCTACCAAAACAGACTTAGGAGCACATGGGAAGACCCACACTACAATGGTCCCCGATCCAGTTACGGATGGCTAACCAACAAAATATCCTACCGATGGGAAGACTGCAAAGGGTTACAATAGACATCAATGGTGCTAGCACACAAACCGATTTTGAGGTCATAGAAATTGTGGACGATAGTAACCCATATCCTGCGTTTTTAGGAATAGATTAGGCAATGGATATGAATGGAGTCATCAACCTTAAGAAATGAAAAATGATATTCGAAAATAAATCTCTTCATGTAGTGGTTCCGTTGGATCCAGTTGAAGGGGCATGCTATACTAAGCCAGTGTGCGACGAAGACAATGATGGTGAATTGGACTATATCTACCAGATTACAGCATGATCCGGATTTAAATAGGAACGCAATAGATTACAGAGATAACCATAAATACAGAGATGCGATAACCATAAATAAAGATATGCAGCGGAAATAACACTTCATTTCATTAATGGAAAATACCGAAATATGCTTACAACCAGAATTGGAAATAAACCAGCTAGGACGATGGTAGCTTATCTCTGAGAAGAGATGTGCGGCTACATGTCTATGAACTGTTCCGAACTTGTGTTACAATGAGGCTCGAAGGCCTATTTATTATGGAGAAACAATGGAAAACCCTTCACATTCCAAAACCGACCCTTAGAAGATGAAACGCCAAATTGTGGGCCCCGTTTTGGGTAAATTGGTACATTAATTTCCCGGGGTCGTAACTTTGGCATACGATCTCCGTTTGACGCGTATGATAGCTCGTTAGAAAGATCTATCCACGAACTACCACTTTGGGAAGGGAAACATCGGTCCATGGACCCATGTTGCCCCCAGATTTCCCAAAAAACGTCGTTTAGGGCCTCTAAACAGCTCCGGAAGTTCAAGACCCGAAAAAACTACTAAAAATAGTAAGTTGTGCTACAATTAAGGAAACTGAAAAAGATGGAAACGATAGTTGTGGGGGTCCAAATGGGATAGGTGGGTGGCCACCAACATCCACTTGGATCACTTGCTCTGCAATTGCAAAGTAGATAAATGCTGCTTCAGCCAATCTCCGGTTTAGTTTATGATTTGAACATTTGATTTACAAACATTCTAGATGCCCTGTTGATAGCTCAAAAACCTCCTAATATCATAGCACTGTACTTTGTTTTTTACTATCCATAATAGCCAGCTTAACTCACTGAATTTAGCTGCAAATTTGAGCCAAAACCCACCTCAGTTGCGCTCCTTAGCCCATCACACTATCTGTATTAGAAGCCAGTATGCATCGCACCTACCGTGTGTAGTAGGTGAGATGCATCCCTATTTTTGTGAAGCACAGGTGCGAAGACTGAATAATCCTATTTCTCTCTTTGAAATTTGGGTTTTTTTCCCTTGTTTTCAGTGTTATTTAGTTGTTTTGCTGCTTATGATCAGTATCTCATTGTTGAAGCCTCCTTGCTTTACATATTTTAGCTTCCATTGATTAGGCTAATAAATGTTTTTATGTATTTGTCCAACATTTACAATACTTGGTCAAAAAGTTGCTTAAATCGAACTGTTGTTTTGGTGCAAAAAGCGTCGTAGCTATCATTTTGTGTCAAAAAAGAGAAGTGTCGTAAAGTCTTCCTTCTCTAGATAGTCAATTGAACTTTTTGTCGTGTATTTGATTTGAATTGTTAATATTTGAAGTGTCTTAATCATTTTTTCTATTATAAATCGAAAAGTGTCGTTAAGTCTTCCTTTCATTTTGAAAAAGAAATTGTCGAAATGTTGCTTTGAAGAAAATATTTCAGATCTATACTTAGTTTTCCTTTTTGTCATTCTTCACATTAAAGGGAATGAAAAACAAATACATGAATTTTCATTTGCATTTAGACTGTGTGTAAAAAATGATTTAGGAAAAGTTCATTTAGTGTGTGCTCTTTGCTCTGTGTCTGAAAGAATCATAATCTTCTTTCCTTAGTAGCTAGGATTTTCATTGCTAAAAATAAACAACGATTGTTTATCATTTTAGATTGCATATTTAGGAATTTTACATATACATCATGTGGAGAACCTTGAAAGACAAATTCTAAACAAGATCAACTCTAAAATAAACCTCAATGAACTTAAAAACTCTTTGGAACCTAATGCAACACATCTAGAGGTCTAGGCTGGAGATGTGTTCTGACGTCATAAAACCTAGTAACTATCGTTTTCATCGAAGGTTGGGTGATTCCTCCTCTTTGATACGACAAGTGCTAGCATGGACTTGCACTCCCCGTACTGTCGATTGTATATTCGAAGACCACAATAGGCTAATATCCTTTATCCATAGGAAGTCATGTCTGCCGCCCTATCGATCGCAATGCACTGAACACAACATTCAAGAAGATTGACTGTCGTACATAAGTCCTTGGTAATTTCTCTTTAATTTACCACCAAGGTGTATATTGTAGTTTTGCGATTTGTTTGGTAATCCCTCTATCTAGATTTCCAGAGTAGTCACTTTTGTTCCTTTTTGACTCCTTAAAAGAAAAGGTCCATCTAAGCACTTGTCACTTTAGGCTCATTAAAAATCAAAGGGGACTAGAGTCATCTTTAGATTTTTCTCAACTTTTAAAAATTGAAAAAGAAAATTTGTGTCAAAGTGTCATTAAAATTTGTTAAATTTGGAATAACATCACTATTCCTTTGTTGATCTTAAATTGAGATAATGGAGTCCACCAATCAAGGAATCCCACTTGAAGGGAATCCTAGTCCATTTTCTTCTTGGGGAAATATTGGTGCTCCGTATGTGGCCACATTGTCCCTTCCAGGAATCACAATTGGTCTACCGATATGGTTTTTCTCAACCTCTGTCGTTCAAAATACTGTGATTCCTCGGCAATCTAATCAGCAACCAGTTGATACTGAAATTGACCCTTCACCTTCTACTTCATTTGTTTCTCCCTCCCCTTCTTCCTCTTCACTTGGAGAAAATAGTGATACTAGTAACCAAGTAGCTCAGAAGAAGAAGAAAGGGAAGGAGAAGAAGAAGAAGAAGCTAGCTAAGTAAGGGGGCAACAAAGAATCATCTGGTGAAAATGCGCACATTAAATCTCCTAAATATCCTTGTCTAATTCGCAGAGGAAACCATTTTCATCGAGATTGTCCATGCATCCCTCAGATTTTGAGACAATGGTCCCCCCGTTTGCACCATCTGGTGTCATCAACCTCTAGCGATCATGTTGACAGCACACCATCAACTAGTAATAGTGAAGTTCACGAACAGAAAGGAAAGGTCAAAACTCCATGTAGACTATGTGAAGGGAACCATCACCTTCCTCGTTGTCCTTTCTTAGAAGAGGCCAAAACACTCTTGCATAACCGTCCTGCTTCACCACAGCGAGTTCCACCTGGATACAAGAAACTCTCACCAAGTCCTTTACTAGTTCAAAATATGACTGACATAACTCAATTGTCGATCAAAACACCTATCATTGAAAGTGAACCTTCTAAGTCCATACTGGACCCAAGTCAGTAGGTCGAGATGGCAGTCGACCCAGTCTTTCCATCAAAAGGTCTGTCTTCAGATGATACAATTTCCAAAGAGAATGAGAACGATATCGTTCAAATTCTTTTTGTTAATACAGAGTCTAATGAACTTGAGGGCAATCCATGTTGGAAAAAATACTGAGATGGGGGGTGAATCAGTATTATCACATCAATAAAACTTTTTCATTTCCATATTCAGATTCATATATGCTACTTCCACAACTTCTTATGATTCAGTTAGTTGATCCTTAATGAGTTCATTAGAACATTATCAACCATATTAACAGTAAACAGGTGCAGTAAAATAGAACAGATCATCACACATAAGCCACACACATGAACACCATGATATAAAGTGGAAACCCAACGTGGGAGAAAACCACCTGCTGCAAGTCATCTCAATATTCTTCTTAATAAGAAAATCCTTTTACAATATTTTTGTATTGGTGCAGTCTTATACCAGTACACAGGCTTCTACCTGTAGAGAGCTACAACCCTCTCTCGTTCTCCAGTCTCTCTTGGAAGGGAGCTACAACCCCCATAGTTCTTGTACTAGCTAAGATACTAGTACATAGGTGCCGGCATACAATCTTCTCTCCTCCAGGTACCACGTTTCATACATTTTCAGACTGGATATTCCTGAAGCACAGCACATAATCTGAAAGGCCACGTTTCATCCAATTTTCATAGTGGACCCATTAATATCATTGAAGCACATAATCAATCAATCTTCTAAATCACTCAAACATCAGATCAATACATATACAAGGATAATATATGTGTTAGCACCCAGATCTAGTCCATCAGATCACATAAATATGAGTCACTATGATCCTAATCCAATATTAGTTCTCATCCATCAATATTGAAGCTAAACACAATCAACCAAATAGGATATCTAGAATACTGATACCTTTAAAGTGTCATCAGAACCCATTAACAACTAGAACCACCTGTGAATTCAAATATCATAGCTCAAATTTTATACGCTACTACAATGAACCAAACCTGCATACATACGCTCTGACACCAAAGCCAACCCGCGTACAGATCTATAAATATTCAAACACGACTTGCAGTGATTCCAAACTTAAGTTATACCCAGATCAGATCATTACAAGCGTCAGTATACAGATCTAGAATAAGCATAATCAAATATATAGAGATAGATCATTTCAAACCATTTGATCCTGATCTATCCTTAGATCTTGTTCTCCATCAACCAGTGATATCCCTCTTTAGCTCAGATCCATATCTGCACCATAACCCAATCACAATATTCCAGATCTAGCACTTTATCGACTATTCTTTAATTCAAATGATGCTTTGCCAAATGATCTCCTTCCCCTTTTATAGTCTTAGGCCTTTCACAATACCACGATCCAAAACCATAATAACACAATACCATGAACCCAATACTTGGGATCAACACTTTTGGATGCAATACCACGGACCAAAACCATAGGATCAAAAACCTGTTGGACCAATACCATGAACCAACCATGAAAATGCGTGAAATTTTCTCCACATGAAATAAACTTTTTCTCCACATGAAATAAACTTTTTCTCCACATAAAAGTGCGTGAACTTTTTTTTCTACATGAAATAAACTTTTCTCCGCATAAAAGTGCATGAACTTTTTCTCCACATGAAATAAACGTTTCTCCGCATAAAAGTGCGTGAACTTTTCTCCACATGAAATAAACTTTTCTCCGCATAAAAGTGCGTGTCCTTTTCTCCACATGAAATAAACCTTTCTCTGCATAGAAGTGCATGAACATTTCTCCACATGAAATAAAATTTTCTCTACATAAAAGTGTGTGAACTTTTCTCCACATGAAATAAACTTTTCTCCACATAAAAGTGCGTGAACTTTTCTCTACATGAAATAAACGTTTATCTTTATGAAAGTGCGTGAACTTTGCTGCACTATAATTTATCATCTGAGATGAGTGGGTTGCCATCAAGTATAACATATGTATCATAATGCCAACAGTTCCATACTCTTCTCTTTCATCAACTAGTGCCCCATTTGAGTCCACATGCATGCCCACCATTTCAGGTTTCAAAATTCTTCTAGATTTATGACTGGTGGTTAGCAAATTCCCATATCAACACTGTTCCTTCTGGTAACTATTAGCTCTGCTACATATTTCAAATTTTCAAGGGTCAAATATAGGTCTGGCCATGTTGGTTATGTTCACAAAGGGACTTGTATCAGTCATCCTCCTCATTCCCCTTCACTCCGTTCACACTCTCATAATCCCTGCATCTCTGTTTCTCCTCCAAAACTCAGCATAAGCCCCCGTTTCCCCTAAACCTCAAGGCGCTAAGTTTAAATCTCCATAGCACTGCCACCACATGACTGTGCGCCTTCGCAAAATTTTTCCTTGTCACATTAGTCTAAAACCTGTATGATCAAATCTGTGCCATCCGATCAACTCTGCTGTGATCGGATGGAATTCTCTCCTCCCGCACCTGCAAACCAACTACGCTTTAACTCGTGATCAAAGTGATTTTCATCACATCCCGTCCGCCACGCATCACACGTTGGTTGGCATCGCTCACCCTTGTATGATTAGCGCTCACCCTCCAAAAGCGATGCGATCAATACTGCTTACTACCAAAACCATAGTCCTCGCTCGTTAATCTCCACACATCTCTGCCACCCGATGACCGTTGGATCTGTTCACTCGAGATCCAATGGCTCATGATTGTCTGCCCCCGTTTCCTCCCGATACCTCTCGCTAAGCCATATATGTTGTCCATCTACGTGATCCAACAGCTGATATCCATTCCCCATCCTGCTCATACATCCGCCATGTAGTCCTCTCGTACTCAACCATTCCACAGTCCCGAAGGATGAAGGTGGCTAGTGTTCAGTACTTTGCGCAGTTACTCCTCAAGAACTGCATTCAACAGGAAGGATGGCCGAGAAAGAAAGGACAAGTCTTGAGCAGTTAAAGCATTCAGCAGTTATGGAAATTCATTCATACAACACTCCACTTGCTCGAGAAGTACAACAGAGCGCCCAAGAAGATCAAATCTGTTCACTGAAGCAGGCAGATAGCACCAAAGACTCCATCAGGCAGTTAAAGTGGTTGGTGTTCAATTATGACCCCTCCATGCCTAGAGTAGCAAAACATCTTTGTAATGAAACTCTATATATACCCAAAAAACAGATGTAATCAAGGTTGATGGTTGTTGTTTTGATGTAAGGTTCAACTTCTAGAGACTGTAACTGCTTTGATACTTGCAGTGTCTCATCTTTATTTTCAACTAATACAAGCTTCTTTTGTTGTTAATTGATCACTTTTCACTTCTATTTTGTTATAGATTGTGCCTGTTATGCAGTTTTCATGAAATCTTGATATCTAGCATTAGAGGAGCTGTCATCCTACCTCTGTGTTAAAATCTTCTATGTATCAGTGAATGCATTATTCAGGTTTTTGTTTACCTAGTGGCAGGGAGCTATCATGTTGTCTATGCATTAGGAAATAGATTTGCAGACCTCTGTACTAGTTGCAGCTGGCCATCACATGGTCTTGTGCATCTGCTTGTGTGGTCAGTATTCTCCATATTCACCCAATCCCTAAACTGTGAGTAATTGGTGGTTTAAAGCCTTGTATTCTGGGGGTGTTCACGCATGTCTGGAGTCAAGAAAAGTAGGAGTGGTTATCTGGCTTGAACAAGCATCATTCCTTCCATTCATCCATTTCCAAAATCATGTTGAGTTTGTAATGCTCCCGAGCATCTCTGAGATACAACCTAGGAGAGTTTCTTGGGGTGATAACATTAATTGGTGCCATTTCCAGGAAGAGGAGATTGAAGCTCAACTTCCTTGGGAGAATGACACAGTTCTAGCTTTGACGATAGACAAAGTTTGGACACATTTCTGGTTGTAATCATCTATCTGGAAACTCTACTGGAGAACCAACCTAGTGGCGACTCCACGTTTCAGTTTTGGCTCAGTTTGTGAGGCATACCCAGATAAATCCCCAGAAATCACCAGCTGACCCAGTGCCTAACCTTGATAAGATTGTCAAGTTGAAGAGAACATCATAGAAAGGAGCATCAGGATCAAGTAAGCCTAAGAAATCCTATGTATCTCTGCAAGAGAAGGTTATGGTTGAGAATACACAGCTTGAAGATCTAGAGCCTAGTATTGCTAGTGAAGAATCACCTTCAGAGATTCATAAAGCTCCTTATTCATTCAGTTCCCCTATGGATCTTAGTCCAAAGGAAGTCTCCCATACAGTCCATCATATTCCCTTGTCTCTGTCATCCATTTCATTGCTCCCCACCATTCAATCTGCCAGTATCCTTCCACCTAACCCAGTCATGGCAGGTCAACAAGCACCCACAAAGATGGAAAGAATCATAGCTACTAGGTATGGAGCCTTGGTCTTGCCTATTCCTTTGAAAGCCATGCCTGCAGGAGAGTACCAAAAATACATGCCTAAATTCACTGACACAGAGGGGGTAACAGCTAAAGAACATCTTGAGCCTTTTTATAGTTATGCTGATAATCTAGACATTAGTGAAGATGATGTGTGGATGAGAGTGTTTGTCTAGAGCTTTGATGGAGAGGCTTGTAAATGGTTCAGAGAACTGGCACCTAGATCTATAGTAGACATTGAAGCATTGGATGATGTATTTTTGAAACAATGGGGAGATAAAAAAGACTTGTTATATTACCATACTGCATTTGGTAACCTGAAGAGAGAAAATGGGGAATCTTTTCCTGATTTTAATAAAAGATTCAATCGTATGTATAGTAAGATACCAGCCGAAGTAAAGCCAACCCCCACCTCAGCCAAACTCACCTATGCCAATTCTTTTGACTCTGATTTCTGCCTATTGTTGAGAGAAAGAAGATGTGCCACCCTAGCTGATATGGAAGATGCAGCCCTAGAAGTAGAATCTAATATTATGGCTGTAGAAAAGCTCAAAAGTCATGCTGACAGAAGGAGGCAGAGAGGTGAGGCTTCTTCTTCCTCTGTTTCATCATCAGAAGCCAAGTTGGACAAAATGACCAGAATGATAGAGTCATTGGCTGCTGAGATATCTAAGCTGAAGGTTGAACAAAACTCTGGGAAGGCAAGACTTCAGAACACATTTTCTCCAAGAAACTCAAACCCATTCAGAAGAGAAAATGAACAGTTGCAAATCATTTATAGGGGTAAAGAAACAAATGAAGAACAGAAAGTTAAAGCTCTTTTTCAAAATGTAGTCATGGAGGAGGAGCAGCTTGAAGAAGAGGATGAAATTCATTGCGTGGAAGATAAAGGCAGTGCTACCTTTTTGACATTGGCTGCCTATGAAGAATCATTGCTACAGGGTCAAACCAGTCAAGAGTGGGACAGAGGAGCTGTTCTGCAAACTGGTGAATAGCAAAGATATAATCTGAGGTCAAAAGCAAACAATGCCAAGGAGAATCCTACTTAAAATGTTGTTGTCCCCATAGAGCAACAGAATACCAGACAGAAGAGACCAGCAGTTGATCCAGTCATCCTCAAAGCACCAGCTCAAGAGGTAAGAGGTCCTGACGAGTCACCTTCCCCTTTCAGCTTTGAAGAAAAAGTCTAGAAGTTAAAAATACCTATGCCTCTGATAGAACTTGTAAAGAGTGAAGTGTTTGGAAAGCCTATCCTTGAAGCTCTTGAGCTGAAAGCCACACAAACCTCCACTGACTCTATCAATTTGCAAGATGATAAACCTACAGTTGTGCTTAGCCTAATGATTGAACCTGCTGGTGATAATTCTCCACCTTTTTATGTCTCCTTGACCATTTGTGACAAAATCCTCCACAATTGCCTGCTAAACACTGGGGCTAGCCACAATCTGATGCTAAAAGCTGTCATGGAAGAGTTAGGCCTTGATATCACCAAAACCATATCATGATTTATTCTCATTCAATTCAAGGAAAGTAAAATGTCTGGGACTGATTAAGATTTATCCATTACCCTAACTCAGCTACCCATGAAGAGTATGGTGATGGACATTGTGGTAGCAGATGTCCCTCCTAAGTTTGGCATGCTGCTGTCTAGAGGATGGATTAAGAGACTAGGTGGGACATTACATAATGATCTATCTTATACCACTGTCCCAGTCTTCAGAGGAGAAAGCAGGAGATTGTATAGATAAGAACAACTGGCATACATCATCAGTGATGAGAACAATCCTTCTAATCACCCCATTTATGCTATGGACACTGATTTTGGAGCATGTATCCTCCAAATTGAAGAATCCGATAAGGCCTCAATGCAACTTAGGAAACAAACAGTTCAGGCTGAGGAAGAGCAAGGAAGTCAGGTTTGGGAGATGTTCTTTGATGGAGCATGTTCCAGGGAGACTGCAGGAGGAGGGGTGGTGCTGGTATCTCCAAAATAGGAAAGCACATAGCTGTCTTTTAAGCTGGCCTTCTAGGTCACCAACAATATAACAGAGTATGAGGCTCTGATATTGGGCCTTAACGTAGCAAAAGACAGAGAAATCAAAAGCATAAAGGTGTTTGGAGATGATGATCTTATCATTCAGCAAGTAAACAAAACATTTCAAGCAAAGCACCCAAGGATGAAAGCATACAGAGATGAGGCATGGAGACTCAAAGATTCTTTTGATAGTTTTTGTATCTCATACATCCCTAGAGCCAAAAATCAACTTGTTGATTCCCTTGCTGTGTCTGCTAGCATGATTATCCCTCCCATGCCTCCTAGAGTAGTTTATGAAGTTTAAATGAAATATAGACCATCCTTGCCAGGTATTGTCCAGCATTGGAAAGTTTTTGAAGATGATGATGAAGTGAATAGGTTCCTGCAAGTCATTGATGAGTTCTCTGAAATCGAAATTGACCAAGAAATTGAAGCCTTAGAAGAAAACCCCCAATCCCAGCTTAGAAACAAAATTGGTAAACACAACATTGTCCAACTTCCCAGAAATTATATACCTAAGGGCTTAATTGCTCCAGAAAGACTGTTCGACCAGAATGATGTGCCTTATACGGCTACCCAAAAAGAATACCAATCTGCAGTTTATAAGCATAATATAGGGAGTCTAGATCATCCAAGATACATAAATCTATCTACTTGTTTGTCTGCTGACCAATGTGCTGAATACCACAATTTAATGAAGAAATTTGTTGATGTCTTTGCCTAGGAATATAGTGACCTAAAAACATATGACAAAAAGATCATCCAGCATAAAATTTCCCTAGAGAAAGACATCATTCATTTCAAATAGAAGTTGAGGCCAATAAACCCTTTGCTTATTCCTCTGATTGAGGAAGAAATCAAGAAGTTACTAGCTACCAAAATCAAATTCCCTCTCAGATATTCAAAATGGGTAGCAAATTTGGTAGTGATGAGGAAGAAAAGTGGAGAAATCAGGCTCTATGTTAATTTCAAAAAATTAAATAAATGCTCTAAGAAAGACAATTATCGTCTGCCTAAGATGGATAATTTTCTATAGAAGGTCTCAGGAGCCAAAGTGATGTCTTTCCTGGATGGATTTTCAGGGTATAATCAGGTTGTTGTACATCCAGATGATCAAGAAAAGACTGCATTCACTACTCCTTGGGGCACTTTTATGTATTCAAATATGCCTTTTGGACTGATGAATGTTGGAGCCACCTTTCAGAGAGCTGTGGATATAGCATTTGTGGGAGATAAGGATAAATTTGTCCTTATCTACCTTGATGATATAACAGTATACTCTAGCAACCATCATGACCACTTGCAGCATTTGAAGAAAGTGTTCTTGAAGTGCAGAAGGTTTGGGATTTCAGCCAATCCCAAAAATTCACAGTTTGCTTTAAAAGAAGGCAAGCTGTTAGGACATATTGTCTCTATTGTAGGTGTCAAAATTGACCCAGAAAGAGTCAAGGCAATAAAAACTTTGTCCATCCCGAGATCAAAGAAGGATATCCAGTCCTTTCTGGGAAAAATAAATTTTGTGAGGAGGTTTATCCCAAATTTTGTAGAACTTGTGAAGCATATTACCTCCATGTTGAGAAAGGGGTCAGAGATCTAATGGACTGAGGCAGCAAGAAGATCCTTTGAGTCCATTAAGAAAGCCATTATGGAAGCTCCCACTCTAAGCAGTTCAGATTACAGCAAGGAGTTCCATATATTTTCATTTGCCTCAAAGGACACCCTTGCAGCAGTTTTATTGCAAGCATATGAAGAAGGCTCAGAGCATCCAGTGGCATTTTTCAGTAAAACCTTAAGGGAAGCTAAGCTGAGGTATGATATCATTGAGAAATGGGCATATTCTCTTATCAATTCCTTGAAAGCTTTCAAAATTTACATTCTGCGTTCTAAGGTAATTGCATATGTACCTTCTGCTTCAATAAAAGATGTCCTAACGCAACCTGATGCTGATGGAAGAAGGGCTAAATGGATTGTAAAGCTAATTGAATTTAATATAGAACTAAAGCCCACTAAGCTTGTCAGAGGTTAGGGCCTTGTCAAACTATTAGCTGAAGAAAATTACAGAACATTGGACATAAATCTCTTAAGCATAGATGCAAAAAATGGTCAAACAGAGGAAGAGGAAGTAGTCGAATCAGGGAGAAAGCAGTCACTAGCAGAAAATCTAGCTTCTTGTGAATGGTATTCTGCGGTAGTCAATTTCTTTCTGAAGCTAGAAGTTCCTCCAGGCTTAAGCACAAGCCAAGCTAGAACTGTCAAGATCAGGGCAGCTAAATATTGCATACATAAAAATCTGCTCTACTGGAGGGACCCATCTAGAATGCTTTTGAGGTGTCTAGACAAAGAAAAATCAATAGAGGTTATGTAGTAGTTTCATTCTAGCATATGTGGAGAGAACCATTATTGGAAAACCATAGCCCATAAGATCCTTAGAGCTGGGTACTATTGGCCCACCTTATTTTCTGATGTGTTTTCATTTGTTAAATCTTGTGACAGATGCCAGAGATTTGAAGGGAAACAACAATTAAAGTCCCTGCCCTTAAAACCAATACATGAAAGTGGCCCTTTTCAGCAATGGGGCTTGGATTTCATTGGATAAATCAATCCACATTCCAGTGGCCAACACATATGGATCCTAGTAGCCATTGATTACTTTACTAAATGGATTGAGGCCATTCCTACCAGAAACACTGATCATCATGTGGTCATGAAGTTTTTGACAGATAATATTTTCACCAGATTTGGTTGTCCACATAAATTAGTCACAAACAATGCAGCAACCTTCAGGGCAAAATAATTGGTGGACATGTGCAATTCAATGGGCATTAGACTGGTTCATTCCACCTCATACTACCCTCAAGGAAATGGTCTAGTAGAATCCTCCAACAAGAGTTTAATAAGGATAATTAAGAAGCTGTTGGAAGACAACAAAAAGAATTGGGACTCCAAGCTCAAATATGCACTGTGGGCCGACAGAGTGACCATTAAGATATCCACAGGGAATTATCCATTCAAGCTAGTATATGGCACTGACGTTGTGTTCCCAATTCAGTTAACCCTCCCTGTGGCAAGGTTCCTGCAACAAGAACAGAATGAGGAAGAAGACATGGCAAAAAGGATCACTGATTTAGCAGAGGTACACCAAATTAGAGAACAACTGCTTGAAAAGTCTGTAGCACATCAGAAGAAGATCAAGGATGCTTTTGACAAAACAACAAAAATAGATAATTTTCAGGTTGGAGATTTGGTTCTAAAGTGGGATGCACTAAAAGAGAAGAGAGGCAACCATGGGAAGTTTGATGCTTTCTGGAAAGAGCCTTTTATTATTTCTCATATCCAAGGGAACAATAACTTCATACTGCAAAGTATGGGAGGAGAAGCAGTTTTTGATGGCCCGGTTAATGGGCATTTTCTGAAAATTTATGTTGTTTAAGGTCTTTGGCCTTAAAATTATAAATATGTTGTTTCTTCAGTTTTAGTGTAAGCTCAGTTAGACTCCATGCCCAATGGAGCACTAGGAAGTTTTGCTAATTTGTCTTAATAGGAAAGGAAATGGTTTGCAGTTCTTGAGACCTCACAGGGAGGATCTCATCCCCAGAAGGAGCCAGTGTTAGCTCTGCTACATACTTCGATATTTCAAGGGTCGAATATAGGTCTGGCTATGTTAGTTATGTTCACAAAGGGACTTGTATCAGTCATCCTCCTCATTCCCCTTCACTCCGCTTACACTCTCATAACCCCCGCATCTCTGTTTTTCCTCCAAAACTCAGCATAAGCCCCCGTTTCCTCCAAACCTCAAGGCGCTAAGTTTAAAGCTCCATAGCATCACCACCACACGACCACATGCCTTCGAAAAATATTTCCCTATCACATCAGTCTAAAACCCATACGGTCAAATCCGTGCCATCTGATCAACTCCGCTATGATCGGACAACATTCGCTCCTCTCGCACCCACAAACCAACCGTGCGTTAACTCGTGATCAAAGTGGTTTTTGTCATGTCCCGTCTTCCATGTGTCACACGTTGGATGGCATCACTCGCCCTTGTAAGATTACCGCTCACCCTCCAAAAGTGGTACAATCAATACTGCTTACCGCCAAAACCATAGTCCCCGCTCATTAATCTCGGCACATCTCTTCCACCCGATGACCGTTGGATCTGTCCACTCGAGATCCAACGGTTCACGATTGTCTACGCCCGTTTCCTATTAATACCTCCCGTTGAGCCATATCTGGCGTCCATCTGCGTGACCCAGTGGCTGATGTCCATTCCCCATCTTGCTCATACGTCCACCATGCAGTTCTCTCGTACTCAACCATTCCACACTTCTGAAGGATGAAGGTGGCCAGTGTTCAGTACTTTGTGTAGTTACTCCTCAACAACTCCATTCAATAGGAAGGATGGCCGAGAAAGAAAGGAAAAGTCTCAAGCAGTTAAATGCATTCAGCAGTTATGGAAATTCATTCATACAGAACTCCATCTGCTCGAGAAGTACAACAGAGCACCCGAGAAAATCAAATCCATTCACTGAAGCAGGCAGATAGCACCAGAGACTCCATCAGGCAGTTGAAGTGGTTGGTGGTCAATTATGACCCCTCCACACCTAGAGTAGCAGAACATCTTTGTAATGAAACTCTATATATACCCAAAAAACAGATGTAATCAAGGTTGATGGTTGTTGTTTTGATGTAAGGTTCAACTTCTAGAGACTGTAATTGCTTTGATACTTGCAGTGTCTCGTCTTCATTTTCAGCTAATACAAGCTTCTTTTGCTATTAATTGCTCACTTTTCACTTCTATTCTGTTCTAGGCTGTGCCTGTTATGCAGTTTTCATGAACTCTAGATATCTAGCATTAGAGGAGTTGTCATCCTACCTTTGTGTTAAAATCTTGTATGTATCAGTGAATGCATTATTCAGGTTTCTATTTACCTAGTGGTAGGGAGTTGTCATATTGTCTGTGCATTAGGAAATAGATTTGCAGACCTCTGTACTGGTTGCAACCGCCATCACATGGTCTCTTGCATCTACTAGTGTGGTCAGTATTCTTCATATTCACCCAATCCCTAAACTATGAGTAATTGGTGGTCTAAAGCCTTGTAGTCTGGGGTTGTTCACGCATGTATGGAATCAAGCAAAGTAGGAGTGGTTATCTAGCTTGAACAAGCATCATTCCTTCCATTCATCCATTTTCAACATCATGTTGAGTTTGTGATGTTCCCAAGCATCTCCGAGATACAACCTAGGAGAGTTTCTTGGGGTGATAATAGTAACAACCTTTTCAGAATCTCTATCGTCTTGAAGCAAAGAGTTACTCTCTTTGTTAAATTGAATTCATAAACAAGTATGTCAACATCCTCCAATTTTAAGAGGTATGTGCGGCGACTATTTATATTTGTACCCTTTATTTTTCTATTTTCGCCAATTTTTTTGTCAACTACCATCTCTGGCTTATACACACCATTGAATGGTTGTGTATTTGTGGCATACCAATGTACTTCAACACCTGTAACATCCTCATTTTCTGTAAATACCTTTATAACCTTAGAAACCCAGAATGGATAGCCATTGGGATCTCCATCTGCCAACACTACGATCATGCAACCCTCCTTAATATCCTGTACTGAACCCCTGTAAAGGTCTTCCATGGCCTCATGTTGTGCATAAGATCTTCTGGAACCAATATACATCTCTCTTTCCTCTGCCCGTGAAGAATTAATAATACCTTGAGATTGTTGTTGTTCAACAATGTTTATTTCCTCATGTTCATTTGACACATTTTATGGCCAAATAAATGGATTTTTCAAAGGTATATCTTCATTTATTGTTTTTGAAATGACATCACTTTGATTATTGAAAAATTACTCCCACCAAACTGAATCAGCAATGTCGAAATACTCATATGTATATCTAATACATTTTTTAATTTCTTCTAGGAAATCAGAATAATTTATATCTCTATTATGTCTGCGTGCATTATGAACTTCACCAACTAATTGTAATAACAATATTTTTGATGCAAATATTGGATGACCTGGAACGAACTTCAAAAATTCCAAACCTAATGATGGTGCCCATTCTGTAGTAGTTGAATACTTCTTGCCCCATATTAGTGTTTTCCCATCAATTTTTTTGATACGAAATTGATGTTGGAAGCTAATGTCATTAAGTTGTTCAATGCATTTCTCCTCACCATGTGATCCTATAATAAACCTTCACATGTCAATAGTTTCTTCCAACACATCAAAAGTAGGCTCTGTCATGTATGATTTCTTAATACATTCAATTAATGATGGCAAGCTCCCAACTTCCTTCCTCCTCAATGTGACTGAAAAATGACTGAACATCTGATCAATATGGTCATGAATGTGCCCAACAAGAAGGAAACCAAACTTTACCTTATGAAAAATTCTCAATTCAACAAGCATGTTTAGATATCCAAAAACAACCCGTTTTTTGTTTTCACGGCAAGTGTTGTCCAATTATAGATACAAAACTTCAGGAATATTACCAAACCAATGAGAAAACATATTATGAATATTTGAGCTATGAAGTACACCCTTAGCAACATTTTCCCATTGAAGACCATACAACCGACCAAGTGATACTGAATAAAATTTTCCTCCTATAATTTTTTGGGTGTGCGAACAAAATGTGGTAAAAGTGTTTTCCTCTACTCCATACCATCAATTATCAAACCCAAATATTTATTTAGATTATCATAACACTTATTTTGATGCTTGTACGACTTTTTCCTTTCACTTGTTTTTTGTTCCTGAAGCTCCTGAAGTTCTTTGACAATTGAATCTACACAACATAAAAGAAAGCCATTAAGAAATACATTTTCATACTTGTTGACTATACAATTTTAAAATTTTAAGTTATGAATGCTTACCTCTTTCTGACCCTTCACATTTTCCCCTTTTTTATTTAAGAGAAGCACATGTACTACAAATCCCTATCCTTGTCTTCTTAGTGTAGGAATTTACAGGGTAAGTTCCTCAGATAGAACACCAAAAGGACACCGCTCACAAACAGATCACAGATCAATACACCAGTATTTTGACGTGGTTAAAACCATCAAAGAGGGAAACAGTCCACGGCTTGTGCCAACGTGGCCACTACAGGCAATTTATTAATAAAAGAATGAAAATTTACATAAGCTTCTCTCATGCACGGTTAATCTACAAATGACCCTCCATGCGCTTTAAATAGAATTCATGGACCAATCGGGTGTCAAGCCACGGATCAAGTGTCGGTAATACCGAGGAGAGAATGAACCGTCGGATCACTACATATCGTGACCGTTGGATTGTAAGTTAAAAAATGTACAACGGTAAAGAAACACACTTTA
>APFE030134177.1:66666-126483 GCA_000404065.3 Pinus taeda
GGGATATCTGATTTGGCTTTTCACTTGCCTCCGTGGGTTTGGGTGATCCTTTTTTGACCTCTCATCTGCTCATTACCTCGTCATCGTGACCTCTGATCTAATGATGTCAAAAATACTGCCAACTTCACTGTCGTGCCGTCAATATGTTCAAGAGAAGTCCACCTCTGCAAAGAAGAAAAACCGCCTCCACTTGATAGTTCATGACTCTCATTTCACAACATTGCATCTTCCCGTCTCGAGTCGATGATGTGGGAAACATTATGGCCCACCTTCGACAAAGACCACTTCATGTCGACTTCAGCTCATTATCCAGGAAAGTGGCCTAGAGACTCCCTTCCGGTACCTTGGAGCTTGCATGCCTTAATGGCAAGTTCTTCGTATTCGACGTGAGGTTTTCATCATTGGCCTCCGATCGAATAACTCTATGGGTGTTCGACATCAGCTCATACATTCACACGCCGTAGACTGTACCTGTAGTACCTTGAGGGCCATTGTCATTATTGGTGGTACCTCTCGCGTCTGTTAACAGTTTTCATTATTGACTGGTAATCAGACGATGTCCAAGCGTGTTCGACTTCAGCTTACATGTTCACCTGCTTGGACTTGTACTTGTTTTCGGGTCGAGATGGAGCGCAAGACCCTAGATTGTGTCTGTTGTAATCCAGCCGTGATTTTGATACATGACTCTTTCACTGGATGGCTGCGACCATACCAGAGTCTATTCATCGATCCCAACTAGATGGCTGCGTCCATACTACGGATCTTGATTATTATGCACTCTGTCAATGGATGGCTGCGCCCATACCAATACATCATGTATTTGAACTATCATACTGTATCTCTCTATGCAGGTTCTCGGCGGCAGTTCGATATGATCTTGTAAAGCACTTCACCTCTCTCTCTTTCTCGAGGCTCATGCTTTAGGGGCATCTGTTACGCAGTAATTTGTCACCGTTGGTCACCGTCCTTGTTACACCCCCCGCTGTCACACATTGGAGGACACATTTACGGACCTGTGACCAGTGACATAACTTGAAAACACTTGCATTGAGGTCTCCTGAGTATGAAGTTCAATAACCCTGAAGACACCCTCTGAAGATTAACCTTGGAAAATGCCCTTTTCCCATTAGCGCGGGTACACAGTATATTACCCCGCGCCAATGGCTCAGTCCTTACAAAGAGGGCGCGCCCATAAGCGCTCTGTCCCAGAGCACGGCCCGCGCCACACAATTTGGGCATGATTTTTGGCCAGCGCACGCTAGAATGTTTTTTCCCCTTGTGACTCACTCAGTTCCCTGAAGGAAAAAGCCCACAAAAGCAGTCGACCGTCGACTTTTCTATCCAAGGCAACTCAACTCAATGGCTATTATGAGACATTACCAAAAACTGAGAATGTGTCCACATACAATGCATATCTCCTCTCCCCCCATCTATAAAAGCCTGTCTCCCCATAATGAACGGGCTAGTAGTTTTTTGGAGGCTAAAGCAAAAGAGCAAACAAGCTAGTGTGAGAGAGATACTTTTTGAGCTAAAAGTTGAAAGTAAGGTTATGCTGCCGGATTGTTGAGAGAGAAAGTGATTTTGCAAGACGTGTCAGACTAACTGCCCACCCAGCTAGAGGAGTTTTACAGTGTCAAGCCTTAAGTGGTTGTAATTTCTTCTCTCATTTCTATTTAATGCAAAGCGACTGTCATTATGGTTTCATTCATGCGTTACATCGGTGAGATGTGAATTGTATCTTGCTTGACTGGTACATAGCTATATGTTTTTGGATTTTATGCTTGTTGTGGTTTATTCTTCACTTGTGCAGGTATCTATGTGCGAATAGCAACCGGCCGGAGATAGAGGATAGGAGCGACACTTCCCCCCACAACAAACAAGTGTTGGATCCCAGGTTGGTCTCCTAGATCGACTTTTAAATTATATAGCTAGAAACTTGCATGCAGCGTGATTGATTGTTGCTAGACCCCTATGGGGCTAGTGGGATCCACCTCTGTCCGCAGAGGGGATTTACCTCCGCAACACCTTGTAAAGCCATCTAGAAATCACCACTGACTTGTCCTGAGGTCTTGGGACAACATCCCAAACACAGTTTTGAATGATGGAGTCGTACTCCTCCACCATTACATCAACCCAAACTGGTTTCTACACTTCCTCCTCGAATGAAGAAGGCTCGGACTCTACACACTCCCCAACCAGGGCCATGTAACCAGTGTACGGCTCGAGTGACCTCCTTTGTCTGCACTGAGAAGATGGTTGTCCCACATTCTCCTATGCATCCAGCATCAACTTGTCAGCTTCCCTTGAGCGTTTCTGCCCATCTCTGGAAGACTTAGCATGAGTGGATGTCTCGACACCCAGATCCTCTACATGCGGCTGCTCCACATCAATATGAGGCTCCTCCTCCTTAGGAACTGAAAGTTCCCCCTCTGCATGCAACTTAAGATCCCTCTCAAGTGATACTCGCATGGCTTTCTACTTGTCTAAATTCAGATCTCTGTGTACCACTATCCTCTAACTGGTAGGTAGGAACACATGATAGTTGTGGGGAGTATCGTTGTACCCCACAAGTATCCCCAACTCAGTTATTGGATCTAGCTTCTTCCAGGCATCTTTGGTCACATGACAATAAACCAATGATCCAAAGATCTGAAAGTGACTCACATCTGGTCACTTCCTAGAAAATGCCTCCATAGGTGTCTTCATTCCCAGTATATGGTGTGGGCTTCTATTCTGCAAGTATACTGTTGTATTGCATGCCTCAGCCCACAAATGAAGTGGTAGGCTTTAGTCATGCAACATCGCTTGAGATGCTCCCACAATCGATTTGTTCTTCCTTTCGGCCACCCCATTCTGTTGTGGGTTATGGGGTGTTTTCAACTCCCATTTAATTCCTTATGCAGCATAGAAGTCCTTAAACTATTGGGAGACATACTCTCCACCATTGTCGTTATGCAAGGTTTTTATTTTCTTTCTAGATTCTTTCTCTGCCAAGGATTTAAACTCACAAAACCTCAAGAAGGTTTGATCCTTCTTTTGCATAAAGTAGATCAAATATGTACGAGAAAAATCATCAATAAAAATAACATATTACCTTTGTTTAGCAGTGGAGGCTGTAGAGAATGGTCCACAAACATCTCTGTGAACTCGCTCCAGGATTGCTCTAGCTCTACTGTCTCGATCCTGAAAGGAATATTTTGCATACTTACCCAAGGTACAACCTTTTCATGTATCTGTCTGCTCCAGTTTTTCCTTGGGAATTCCAGTAGAAATCTACTGCATTATCTTTAGGTCTCCATGGTGCAAGTGGCCTATTCTTCTATGCCATAGCTCGCCAACATCTTGGCTCTACACCAACTCAGCTTTGGAACTCAATGTGGCACAATCATCTACCTCTAGCTTGTAGAGATCCTTTACTCAAATCCCAATTCTCTTGGTCTGTCGAGTGTTGATATGCCTCAGGAATACCTTTCCTTTACTAAAGACTGCCTCATAGCCTTTATCTTCTAGCATAGCAACAGACACAAGATTCTTCTTCAGACCTAGTACATACTTTACATCAATCAGGGTGAGAGGAGCTCCATGCTCCCTCTGAAACACAACCGTACCTTCACCTGAAACATTGTACTTTCCATCATCACTCATCTCGATCTGCATCTGAAGATCCTTCTCCTCCAAAGTACTGAAAAGATTCTTGTCACCGGTCATGTAGAATGAAGATCCACTGTCCAGGTACCAAACACATCCCACCATGGATGAAACCATGCATGCGATTAGAGAGAAACCCAACTCAAACTATGAGGCTAGTGCCTCACTTTCTGATCCCTTTGAGGATCCCTTGGATTTTTTTGTGGACAATTCATAGCATAATGGCCCACCTCATGACAATGAAAGCATCGAACTTTTGATTTGTCAAACTTCTTCCCACCATGGGAAGAACTAGATTTGGAATGGGACATCTTCCCTTTCCCTTTCCTCACCTTACATGCTAAGGATATATTTTCCTCATCATCTTTCTTTGATGAGGATCCATCTCTGCTGCTTCTTCTTATCTCCTCCTACATCATATCCGACCAAAGTCATTCCCAATCTGGTAATTTCTCTCTTCCATTTACCGAGTCTTGGTAGCTATGCCAGCTCTTAGGAAGATCAAGGAGAGCTAGACTCAACATGTCATCATTGGATGTCGTGATCCCTACACTTCCAAGCTCATCCCTGCAGGTGGTGAGCTTGTTCAGATATGTAGAGATTATGTCGGCCTTTTCACACTTAATTTTCCGAAGCCTGTCTTTCAGCGCCAGCTTCCTCTAATTGTTGTTGTTCTAATATAGATCTTTCAATGTTTTCCACATTGAAAACGGTGTCTCCTTCTCATGGAGAGTCGAGACTATGTGGTCTTGAACTCCCTACAGAAGGATTCTCCTTGCTCTAGCTACACATTTCTTCCATTTTTCCAATTCTGTAGAATTAGCCACTACCGGCTTGGGGACTTCTTGATAAATGAATTCCTTTAGACGATTATCCTCTAATACTCTTCCATGCGATCCTTCCAAACTATATAATTTGAGCTACCATCAAGGGCATATTCGAGTCTTAAACCGTTGAACGCCATTGGTGAAATTGAGATGCGATAAGAAATCGATTTCTATATTCAGAAACTTCAACCTTCAAACTTCTCCCTTCTTTGTATATTGTTCTTTTCTTTGATAACCTTTTCTCCAATACCATGTAGAATTTCCCACTGTAGATCAACAGATTATCCAATATGCTATAGCAAAATACAAGATCTACTTCTACAACAAACTTGCAAAAGCCTAATCGAATATGAGCAAGATCAAATAGAACACACATAATTGAGATTGAGAAAGCAATCACACATCAACACAAAAGAATACTCTGGGAAAATCCTCAACCTAAAACCCTTATCTCTGTATTATCATACAAGTGGAAATATGTTCAGATTACACAAAGCTTTAGCTCACAAGCCATCTAGCTCTCATCACAATTGAACAATACAACTCACAGACTGAATAGACACAACATATGCCTTCCTCTAGCCCTCCAAGCCCCCTATTTCCTTGCACAGTTTCTCTTGGGCTCCAATGCTACCACCTGTGTGAATTGGCCTCATCACACAACCATCAAACTGAAAAGTAATTGCGCAATATCCAAGGAGTGGATTCCTTCTGCATGCAAGAGATATCCTCCATGGAATATTCTTGCAACTAATAGTACATTGTCCCATCACCTGATCTCAACTGGGTCTCTGACTAAATTGACATGCATGAGTTATTTATGAGAGAATATTCAGTTATCTGAAGCGCAGCAGTTACATGCATGCATGCATTAACTAATTGAACTCACAATCAGTTCCACAAACTCTTGGAACTAATCTAACTAGACTAAACTTAGATAACTGAGCTAACTAATTAAAACTCAATTTACAACTCATCTTGATCTCCTTAATCAAGGGATAGCTTCCTTAATCAATGGAGAAATTGTTGCATGTCTTCACATAGACTTCATGTTTGATTTCCTACAACTAATTAAATCAAGATGAATTAATTAATTATTTTACAAACAAATGCTAAGATCAAATTCAAAATTTAATTCTCAATTTTAGTTCAGGGACTAACTAAAATTGGAATGTATCCCGAAATGCTATTTATAGAGGTGCTATTTTTAGCACTTCTATTTTTAGAATTTCTTGTTGCTATTTTCAACAAGACTCTTATGAAATATATGGTAGGGAGTCAAGAAAAAACTAATAATTAGCCACTGTATTATGGACATTCAGTCATGGATTATTTTATTATATATAATGATATATGTTTAGAAAAATAAATTCAAGGCAAGGAAAACTAGTCGAAAAAAAAAAAGATATGAAGTCAAAGACTCAAACAAAATATGATAATAATGAATTCCTTGGACATATGGATTTTGATGGGGCAGTTTGTAAGGAAGGAGTTGGGGCTGGTGTATGGATCTTAGGCAAAAAATCTGGTAGATCGAAAACATATTCCTGCAAGCTTGCTTTCCAATGCACCAATAATGTAGCTGAATATGAGACACTTATTTCAGTGTTGTAGCTATTGAAGAGACCAGGAGCCAAAATAATTTCAATTCATGGAGATTCATAACTAATCATAAATCAAATCAAAGGTAGGTATTCAACTAAGCATCCTAGATTGAGGGCATACTTAAATGTTGACTTCAATTTTTTGCAGTGTTTTCCAGAGTATCATTTGTCTCTAATTCATAGAAGTCCAAATGTGTTTTCCGATGCATTGGCTACCTCAACAAGTACATGTAATATTCCTTTCTACCCAAATAAGAAAATTAAATGGAGGTAAAACATAGAAATTCTATCATGGATAACATAAGGTACTGGCAAGTGTTTGACAATGACGGAAAACTAGACATTTTTTTGCAGTTAAAGGAGGAGTTTGAAAATTTTCATATTGGTATAGAAATTTGTGTTGATGATGATAAATAAGAAATATTTTTGAATCATATCAGTGATAACCATGATGAACATGAAGCAAAGCTTGAAGTCTTGTGGTTAAAGGGTAATGCAATACCAAGAGCGTTGGTACCACTTGAAGAATTATTGGATTTCAGCAATGTGGCTCAAAATACCAAATGCAACCTATTGGAATCGAAGTGGAGGATTGTAACATAGGAGCTAAGGAAAACCCAAAGATTGTGAATCTTTCTAAATCCTTAACTCCAGATCATAAGCATAAATACATTGATTTATTGAGAGAATACTCTGATGTTTTTGCATGGGGATACGAAGACTTGAAGGCCTATGATACCAACATTATTCAACATGCTATTCCTATCAGAGAAGATCAAACGCCTTTCAAATAGAAGCTAAGGAGAGTGAACCATACTCTGCTGACTTCAATTGAAAAATAGGTAAGGAAGATTTTTGATGCTAAGATTATTGTGCCTTTGAGATTTTGTAAGTGGTTATCGAATCTAGTACCAATGAGGAAAAATATTGGAGAAATAAGGCTATGTGTGGATTTTCGTAACCTTAATAATGTTTCTCAAAGATAATTATCCATTACAAAATATGGATCATATACTGTACATGGTGGTTGGTTCTTCTAGAATTTCATTGCTTGATGGTTTCTCTGGTTACAACCAGATTTTAGTTCATCTAAATTATCAAAACAAAACATCGTTCATAACATCGTGGGGAAATTTCGTGTATGTTAAGATGCCTTTTGGGCTTATGAATGTAGGGGAAATTTTTAGAGAGAAATGGACATTGATTTTACAAATGAAAAGGACATATTTATTGTAATATATCTAGATGGGATCACTGTGTTTTCTAAAACTGATGAATATTATTTGTTTCATTTAAAAATTGCCTTTGATAAATGTAGAAAATTTCGTAATTCCTTGAATCCTAAAAAGTCTCTTTTGGTCTGGAAGAAGGTAAACTGTTGGGCCATATAATTTAGAAAGATGGTATCTAAATTGACCCAAGTAGATTTGAGGCTATCATGAAAATTGATCCCCCAAGAAACAGAATGGAAGTACATTCTTTCATTGGTAGAATTAACTTTCTAGGGAGGTTTATCCCAAATTTAGCTGAAATCTTAAGAGCTATCACCAACATGTTGAGAAAGGAAAGTGAAATAAAATGGAGTGTAGAATCAAAAATATAATTCAGTGAGGTAAAGTCAAAATTTACTCATGCTCTTGTTTTAGCTAGTCCTGATTATACTAAGGATTTCATTATTTTTTCCTTTGCTTTAGAGCGTACTATTGCAGCAGCACTGATGCAGATAAACAAGGAGGGATAGGAGAAACCCATAGAATTTTTAAATAGGGTGTTAAGAGATGCTTCTTTGAATACAATATTATGGAAAAGCAAGATTTTTCCTTGGTAAAAGACTTGAAAGATTTCAGAGTGCATATTTTTTATTCTCATATAATTTATTTTGTTCCCAATACAGTAATAAAGGAAATGTTTACTGAAAGGAAAGAGAGGTCAGTGGATAGTTGTTATTTTAGAATATGATATTGAGATTACGCCCACAAAACTTATAAAGGGTCAGGAGTTGGCCAAATGGATGGCAAAATCAAATTTGCATGCATTGGGCATCAATTGTTTTACTACTCTAGATGGTCAAGAGGAGTTTATCCTACATGTATCAGAAACCTTGTCACTTCCCCTGATATACAAACATTGTTTATGTTTTGCAGAATTTACAAGCTCCACCAGGTATGACCAAGACTAAAGCAAGATTTTTGAAATTAAAGGCTCTCAAATTTTTCATTCTAGATCAAGTTTTATATTGGAAGGATGTTGGGGCGAATTTTATTTAATTATTTATTAGAGTATGAAGTTTGTAAGATGATGGAATATTTTCATAAAGGTGAGTGTGGAGGGCATATTTTCTAGAAGACTACAACAAATAAAATCTTGAGAGTTGGTTTCTACTGGCCTACTTTGTTTGTTGATGTGAAAAAAATGGTTTCTTGTCATTAGTGTCATATTTTTAAAGGGAAAAAGAAACTCTTAATTTTGCCTTTGAAGCTTATTTCAGTAGAACAACCTTTCCAAGAGTTGTGTTTGGACTTTATTCGGGAAATTCATCCAAGTTCTTCAACGCAACACAAATGGATTCTAACAACTACAAATTACTTCAAAAAATGGATTGAAGAAGCTCCAACTAGGTAGTCCACAAACTCAATAATTATCCAATTCATGGATGGTAATATTATTTCTATATTTGGTTGTCCCCACAAAATCATCATTGATAATGCTAATGCTTTTAAATCTAAAAAGATGGTAGATTTTTGCAATAAATATCATATATTTATAGGACATTCTATTGCCTATTATCATCTAGGAAATGGGTCATTAGAATCTTATAACAAGAGCTTGGTCAACATAATAAAGAAGTTGTTCCACTAGAATAAGAACTCTTGGTACAAAAATTTGATAAATGCTTTATGGGCTGATAAGGTGAGCACTAAGAAATCAATTGGAATGTCTCCTTTCCAATTGGTTTATGGAATTGATGCATTTTTCCCTATCTCCATCAGAATTCCAATGTTGAAAATATTTTAGGAATTAGAGGTTGAATCAAATGATGTCCCGAGAAGGATAAATCAAATGGTGCAATTGCATCAGACTAGAGAATAAGTCTACAACAAGAAATAGATCATTCATGACAAAATCAAAAGGATTCATGATAGGAGAGTGAAAGGAGATGATTTCTAGCGTGATGATCTTGTGTTAAAGTGGGATGCCAAAAATGAGGAAAAGGGAAAACATGGAAAGTTTTATAGTTCATGGAAGGGGAGTTATAAAATTGAATCTTTTCATGGGACCAATGCATTTCTATGAATGGATCTAATAGGAGAATCACTTACTGGAGGGCCTATTAATGGTAATTTACTCAAACATTACTTTAACTTAATTCAGTTGGTTTAAAACAACATCATTGCATATACCATTTTATCGTTTCAAGTGATGTAGGTGTGGGTGAATATTATCAGAAATTTAAGCCCAGAGTGAAGGCCCTAAGTTTCAAATGAAATTACTACCATATGTAATGAATTTTCAGTTAATCAGGTGATTTTCAATTGTTTGAAGATTAAATAAATGCCCAATGGAGAAGGCTACTAGTCTACGATGTTCTTGATACCTCACATGGAGGATTCCATCCCCATTGGAGCCACTCTTAGGGTCCTATAAATATAGTGATCAAGGTATGATTATCTATCCATTTATCCGAGTGGGATGTTGTAAATTATTTTTCATTTTAATGTTGAATAAAAATTGACAAGATGGTTTTTCATTGAACAATAAGGTTCTAGTGCTTTTGGATGAATGAGATCATCCCTGCCAAAATCAATAGAAAGGAACGATGTTTAGCCCCCCCCAACCTCCTGAATGTTAATATGGAGAGGGAGGGTCAGAAAAGTGGTTAGTTGGAAGCCAACTTTGACCACGTGGTGACTCCACAAATGTTTTGGGGGCCTCTTCTCCCTTAGCACTTACTGTTTGGCCCCTGCGAAAACCATTTCTTGTTTCTATTTGTCCCTGCTCCAATTGGCTCCCGCTCCACTCATAGCACACCAACACATCCTCCATGCTAACACATCTGCTATGCCAACACATCCACCATGCCAACACATCCAAAACCCTACTGCATTTGTCTATGTCGGCCCGTCTTCCATGTCACCTCCCTCCCTTACGTCACATGATCGGTGGCCAAACCTCCCGCCAAGAGTCATGGAGACGTTGGTCATTAACCCCCGCCAATGATTAATACTATTAATTGGGAAGCTCCAAAAAAGGTAATTTTATTGTTGATATTCTTTCCATTTTTGCTTTAAAAATCCCTCACTTCCCAATATTTCTCCCTTTTCCATTTCATTGTATCAATGTAGGTTCATGCTCAAAGATCATTCAGTGCACTGGTGCCCTCTGCAATCACCATCTTCTTTCAGTACCAACCTAGAAAAAATTGGATAATTTCCTTAGTCTTACCCTTTGTTCCTAATTTTAATGAGATGCCTTCAGTTCACATAGAGTATAAGATAGTGGAAACTCAATGTGAATTTGATTTTTATGATCTTCATAATTGGGTGACACATAAGTATTTAGATAATAGTGATGATTTAAGCATCTCATAATATTTTCTACCTCAATTTACCTTTCCCCAAACCCATATTTTCCTAGAATTCACTACTTGGTGTCATCTCAGGTACCTCCCCAGTCAGAAAGAGGTAATCTCTCAAAAGAATGAGATCCTATTCTCAATTACCCTAGAAGTTATTTGTCAAGCCCTTCGAATTAATTCTCAAACTTATTTACACCCATTTTCCACTAATACACTCATGGAAATATACAAAAAACTTACCTTCCTGCAGCGAGCCCATATTTTTGAATGTTTTCTGCCTAAAAAATCTAAATTTCCTAAAACAAATCCCCCATATTCTGTTTCTATTTTGCTTAAGATGTATAAACAAGTTATTTACATTGTTACATGTCTATTAGGTTATCCCACTAACCAATGGGTAGATGAAGCAGTGCTAGGTTTCTTGTCAGTATTTTCAGTTGGTCATAAGCCATCACTCATTTTCAATTACAAACAATACTTGTCATATTTTTTTCATGATCAATTTCTGAAATTCAAAATTGAAGGTGCATTCAAACATCAGTCAATCCTTATGTATTTAATGTTATTCTATCAAGCCAATAGGTTCAAGTTCTATTTACAAAAGATGGATGATCAAGTAATTCCACTATCATTCATTCACTAGACTTCTTTGATGAGAAGGAATTCAAAATATTATTCATTCAGCCATTTTTTTGATCAATTTTTACATACATCCTTGTATATTATTTGCAGCGATATTATACCAAGAATTTCACCAGAGATCAAGAAGGTTTTACATCTTACATCACAAGCTAAAGTTGGAGACTAGTATCTGTACAAGAATGATACAGAGACTCAAATATATGGGTTTGGTCTTCCTCCCTATAGATTACCTGTATTTGTAATAGTAAGGATTTTTTCTTTGGAATACACTAGACAACTGTTTAACATGGATACCAAGGAGGTTCATGTTGTTGATCAAGTTAATTTTCATAAATAGACTATTGAAATGATCTATTCAACATTAACAAGTTCAGCCATGGTTGCCTCAAAATTTCATGCCTCCTTGAATAATATGATTCACAAATAAAGATAGAGTGAATGTCATCTTTGGCCAAATAAAGATAATTAAAAATAAAGATTCAAATATTCAAGCTCTAAGGAAACAACTCAAGCTTCCAACCCTAGAGCATCATCAAGCCAAATAAGTATAACCTCGAGATAGAAAAGGAAAATTTGTTCAAACTAATAGTTGAAGAGAACACTCAAATTCAGAAAATGGAGGTAGAAATGGAGGCACTGTTAAAGGAGAAGGAACAATTAGCAGCTACAGGTACATAGACACAACAAGTACAACAAACAACAAAAACATCCACTGCATATTCTTATGAAAAGATAGTCAAAGCTTTGGGAGCACAATAAATTAAACAAGGAGAAAGAGAGGTTAATGACAACACTGACAAAGATGGAGGAAAACAAAATAAAATTTTATAATGCATATCTAGCAGAGGTATAGAGGAATTTCAAATTGACTAAACAAAGTAAAAAATATGAGAATAAACCTTTGACAATGCAAATGTCAATATAGGCCAAGTAGAGCATATGGAATAACATCAATGCCAATATTACAGAATTTTGGCTATCATTTAAAATTATTTTTGAGCAGGAGGAGCTAGTACAAAGAGTCAAACCAACAATTGAGCAAACTAAAGTTGAGATTATGAACAAACTAGGGAAAGCTCACAAAATTATTAAGATTTTGAACTCCAAAACTAGAGATGAGTTAGAAGAAGTCCAAATTCAAGGAAAAAGAGACACGGTTATGGAAGTGGAGAGAGTTTTGACAAGGAAGAACCTCATCATGGTACAACTAGAGAATAAATGTGAAGAGTTGGATTTATAGGTGAAAATATTTAATAGAAAATTTAATGTATTGCAGGAAAAAGGACTTGCAGCTATGAAAGCCTCTAATGGAAAATTGATTCCATTAGAGAACTATCAAGTCTAGTTATGAAACATAGTTGCATATTCTTCCAAATTCACCAAGGTCAGAGGAACAATAACTGGAGAAACTTTACTGGAAGGACTACAACATGACTTCTACATTCAGCATGAAGTACAATATCAATTTCTCATTAAGCCAACTTTTCAGATATATATAGAAGAAGATGAGAAATTTCAGAGCATGGTAAATTTCTCCATTCTTAGTGAAGAGTTGTAGGATAAATTATTGGACTCGTTGAATAAGGGAAAACAAGAATCCTACAAATTGGGCAGCAACGAAACATAAGAAGCACAAAAGTAGATACATTCAACAACAATTCTCCTCAAAATTTGAACATAACATCAGAAATAGTCTAGATTTCATATTACTTAGTTCCATTTTTGAAATATCTACATGTTTTCACTAGATATTATTTTGTAATAAATTTTACTTTGAAGTCCAAATTACTTTGAGACAAACTCTATAAATATTTTATAATAATATTTAGAAAGGGTTGGATTATGCAAGAAGAAAATATTTTTCTTTGATTGTAAGCAACGAAATATGATGAGCACCAGTATTGCAGCAAAAATGATGCAACTCCTAGGGCTACAAAAATTACTTTATCAACCTGGGTTTCATACAAACTTGGAGGTGATAGTGTTGTATACACAAGCGTATGCGATGGGTCCACTCTTTGTCACTGCGAAGCTGCTGATAGACCACTATGGTTTCTCAAACCAGCCTTCTATTGATTCGGAAGAAGTTTTATTACCAATGAAGAAAGGGCAATGTTATCCTAATTGGAAGAATGGAAATATTGTCTAATGCAACAATGAAAAACTGAAATAAATGCTTTAAACACACCACTAATCTAACTAATTTCTAAGACATCTTAATTTAGAAGAATTCTAAGCTAACATGTTTGTAATCCTAACTGTCCCAGGCATGCAATATGAAATAACCAAACATTTTACGATATTGCATATGAATGAACACAATAACTCTTTTTTCCTTTTTGTCCTTTTTTGTGAAAATGTGAATGCTAAATCTTCTTGGTGATGTCGCAGGTGGGTTAAATATGGTGGTGAAAGGTTAGATGGCTTGGGAGGCAAGTAGGGGTCTTCTCCTATCTTCATGGATGCTTCTTCCACAAATCAACCTCAAAACAGGCCACTACAGGTCGTCTTATAGGATGTCCTAATGCACCTACAGGATGTCCTAATGCTTCCTATAGGATCCCCTATATTCCTATAGGATTAGGCCGAGAGAAATAGAAGTGTTTTGAAAGATTGTATAGGGCTAAGGGAAGGTGAATGATGGAATAAATAAGGCAAGGGAGTTGCTAGAGCTTCCTCAGCACTCAAACCAATGTTTGTAAGATGGTTGGATTTGCTCAACAAACTTGAAAAGTTGTTCTTATGGAATGATGAATTGGTTGATGGACTTAGTGGATTTTGGTGATCATGGATGGATAAAGTTAGGATGGGGCTGCTGGCATGAGATCTTCCTACACTATTGTAAACTCCTGCAATACATACATCACTAGAACTTACCCATGAATCATGTCAAACAAGGAAGATTTGCAATCAATCATAAGAAAACAAAATTCCATTATTTAGTTGCCTAGTTCATGCATGGAAATACTTGCAGAATATCGTGAAACACCATGACATCTAATACAAAGTTGCAGATATCATAAATAACAACTGAAACCTATTCTTGAAAACTGAAAAGATGTTGGCCTATGTAGTAGAAAACCCTAAATTCCATAACAAATAATAATTCTTTATTTTTGGGGCTGAATAGGAGTTTTTCCTCAAACCATGTTCCCTAAAGGGAGGAGTGAGGAAAAATCCACCTACTGTCAGCCTTTCTGGTATTACTTTATCTTTCTAAAGCTACCACTAAAGCTATGCACAAATGGAAGCAAACTAGTCAACTTCACCACTACTTGCAATGAAACAATGCTAAAATCAACTCAATAATTAATCTATGAAATAACCTAAGCATACAAGTACAAATAAGGGGAACCTCTACTGCTAGTGTTGGGCCCTAACCCAAGCCTTTAGACCTATGATTCAACTCAGTGGTGGATCAAGGAAATGCTCATTCTCATTATCATATCACAAAAGTTAAATAACAATGTTTTGCCACAAAACTTTAACTCAAAAATGCTTAGTGCTCTTACATAAAAAATATGAATCCTAATGAGGCTTTAGGCCTCCTTATTTATACAACTGAGGTCTCCAACAACTTCCTTAAATCCAGGGAGGATTGGCTCCCAAACTCAAATGAATTGGTTCTTAACTGTCACTGGGTCGATTATGATCTCCATAACTCGATAGCTTGCAGCTCCAATCTAGTGTCAGTAGATTGAGGAATATTCGAATGAGGGAGGATTTAATGAGGAGGATGTATATCCTCTAATCTTTCCTCCTTGTCTAATTCAAGTTTCTTCCCTTAATTATCCAAAATTGCCATGATTTTCTCTCACAATCCTGCAATCAATGCACATTAGACCAGTAGATGTAACATCTTACTTTTACTCATCTCGTTAATCAAAATATAATTAAAACATGTAAGGAATTATGAGAAGAGTTGATTTTAGTAAGCTTGGAGGTGTATTAAGGTCCATATAGTTACCCAATGATGAGGCTCATCATCACCCCCCTACTGAAATTGTTTCTCATCCTCTAAGCAACTTAATCTATTTCCATGTCCTTCATTGTAATGGTGGCCTCCCTAACATCACATGCTTCTGTTATATTTTCTTCTTCCTGTGAATAAAATCTCGCCTTCCTCTCTATCTCTTTCCACTGCTTTGTTTCTTCTTCTTCTTTCCTTCCTTCCAACATTCCTAAAAGTAGTGGTGGATTGAGTCTCAAGCCAATCCAATTGACTTTGAGTCTTTGTAGAGCTTGCTTATACATGGGTGTTCTATTTAGTGCCTCTCTCATTCTTTGAGGAGAATGGTAATCTCTAATTTTTAGGCTGTAATGCAAGGTGTTCCATCTCCTTTGGCAAGATTGCATGTTGTCATCTCCTAGAAATTTTAACATGTCTTCAAAGTGTGTGACTTCTTGTTCTTGTGCAGCAAGGTACCTAGGTGCAAGTTTAGGATCATTTGCAATCAGGTTGTACGTGTTGATGAAAGCCATTGGATTTGATTGCTCAACTTTAATCATAAGGGGTTTTGTCTCTTCTCTTTCCATTACCTTTTTCATCTATGTAGCTCTTTCCTCCTCATGATTCATCCATGATTCTAGGGCCATCAATTGCAAGTCCCCTAGTTTTGAATTTGGGTCCCACACATTCAAATCTGTCAAGGACAAGTTGTGCAGGTAAAACTTAGACATTTTTTCTCTATCTTCCAAGGTTCTTTGATCACAGAGATCAATGAATTGCCTAGAGCCTTAGAAGGGCATAGTTCCTCTCTATGCTAAAGTTTTAAGTTTTAATTGCAACCATTATTCCTCGAGATACAAGGCATAAGACTTTGGTCGCATCCTACGCTAGATTGCCTCTAAGGATAAACTAGCCATAGTTGCCAACTGGCTTTCCCTTTCTTGTAGTTGTCCCCTTAGCCATGCATTCTCTACTTCTAACTAAGATTTCATCATTTCCTCTTTGTCCCTTATGCTTCTCAGTTGTCTGCCCATCTCCTTCAATCTCTCCTCCATGTGGCCTATATCTTGCACTCCCTTTGGTTTGGAAATTTCATCCACCCGTGTTTTCTTGCCCTTTCTTTTTCAAGTTGAAAGAATAAGGGGATGGAAAACTTATATGGGATGACCCTATCGCCTTCAATGAACCTATAGTAAGAGTTGAGGTTGGGTTGTGGACTAGGTTCTCTTAGTTCTGGGTCTTCCTTCTTCGTTTCTTGCTGAGTGATACCTTCTTGGTCCATTTTCTGAGTTTCCTGTAAGATGGCCTCTACTTCTTGTAGGTCTTTCTGTGTCTCCTATAGGACACCTTTTCCCTTTGATGAGACAGACCTTTTGAGAGGACTCCTAACATAATTGATGGGATATTTAGGAGAGGATTTTCCTGATGATCCTTCTCCTTGAGTTTTCTCTAGAGGAGCTATCTTTTCTTGCTACTTTGGTGAGTCCTCAATGAAAATAGGAGTTTTGGTGGGTGTTCGAAGTCTTCCTTGCCTAATCCTTGTGCTCTTTCTTGTCTTAAAGTCTAGTGTTGTTTGTTTTTATATTTTCCCTTTTGACTTGATAGGTGTACTTAGGGCAGTAAGAGTAGTTGTTGCCTCTTTCTCTATGGGTTCTAGAGATACCCTTGGGGATTCTTCCCCTTCTCTGCCTTGAACTATAGACCTTTGTTCTTCCTTCTATTCTATTTCCTCTTTTCCATTCTCCTTCTCATCCTTGTCTTTCTCTTTCTCTTCTTCCTCTAGTTCCTCACTCTGCTCATCTGTCTCTTCTTTTGTTTCTTCTTATGTCTCTTCTTCATTTTCCTCCTCCTTTTCTTCTTCTTTTTCCTCCTCTGTTTCCTCTTCATTTCGTCCTTCTGTTTCTTCATCCCTCTCACTAGCATTGGGCTTTGTCATATTCAAGAGCTTGAATTTATCCCTCTTCCTACATGTCTTTGAAAGTTGTCCATGTAATAGGGAGTCTTAGATTTTGTAGGGCATCTTCTAGGATAAGTTTGATCAACCCATGATGGGCTAGTTGTTGACGTTTTCCCTCCTCCACTTTGATGCTCATATCTATCACTAATTGAAGAAGAAAGTAGGGTATACTTAATTTGTTTTGAGGTGGTGTGTCTGCCCCAAATCTCAATTCTTGGAGGAGTCTGAAGTGGTATCCATACACCACACTGTATCTCCCTTCACATGATATGTATTTAATGATGTGGTAACTAACTTCATTCCAAGGGTATGGAATTCTTTCTCTTATGACCCCATTTTTGTCTTCCATTTCCTCCTCCCCCTCCAAAAATAGTTTCTTCTTTGCAAGGGTGTTGTTACCCTTATCTTCTTTTCTCCAAGGTAACCCTAAAGGGAGTGTGGTGATTCTTCTTGTAACTTCAGGGGTTATTACTACTAATAGACCTTTCGCCATAGTAGTGGCATGGGTCCTAGTGAGGGGTATGAATGAGAGAGAAAAGTCCCTGGCCACCTCATCATCATATCCTCTCATCCTCTCAAAGAACCCCAACCATTGGTGCCTTGTGAAAATTTCTACTACAGGAGGATGTTGGTGAATTCTCATTGTGTTTGTGGGTTCTCTCTTGTTAAAACCCCTGCCATTTTTCCCTGGTAATTATGGAGGCTTGTATGGATATAATACAAGAATTTTGGTGGGTGAGATAGATTCAAATGTTAACTCTGCAATTTAATTCTCCTAGACTGCAACTTCATTAATCAAATGGATGATTTTTCTTCTTTTTAAAAACATGGAAAGTATAGCTCCTACCTCATTGGTTATGTTCTATTGAGTAAAACCTTTGATTTCTCCTCCCTTAGTTCCAACTGATAATCCTATAGATTGACTACTCTGTATCCTGTAGTTTTCCTGTAGGATCCTGTAGGTCTCCTGCACTGCAAAATGTTAACTGTCTCCTGTAGGTGCTGCTTCAAGAAGGTTGAGGAAACCTCTTTTCGACGAATTCTCGAGATTGGTAATGCTCTTTTAGTGTGGGAATTAATGTTTTCTTTCTTTATATGGATGATTGTGTGGGATGGTGTGCTACTTTTCTAAGTATTAGCACCTCCTTTTGGACCGTTGGTCCCACTATCAGTCCATCATCCCACCTTACCTCATAATCATCTCCCACTTCTTTCCTCCATAACTTAACCTTTTTTTGGCCTTATCTACCTTTTTTTCTGATTTAACTGCTGCCACGTGTGGAGTGGTCTAACTTTTTTCTCCTTGTCGACTAGCCAAAGGTGGCCAAGTTAACTGGCCCCCTTTTCTTATAAAGCCAACTCTTACATAATCCTACATTTTTTATTATATTGTGCTAACAAGAGAGCATGAGTAAGATGAAATACCTGTGGGTAAGATGCTTTGACGATGATAAACGTTGGAGAACGATGTGCTTTTGCTATGTATTTGTTGCATATCCTTTTTTGTATTGGCCTTCTTTTATGCTCGTTTCCATTGATGTGTAGGTGTTGGAGAGTGATGTTGGTGATCATGCTGCTGTTGTTGAGCTCTGGAGGATATCCCTTAACCTTGGAACCTTTGTACTGAAGATGGATATAACCTTGTGAAGTTTCCTTTGTGGGATATGCTACTACATATTTCCTACAAGAAACCTACAGGACGTCATGTAGCTGCCTCTCACCTAAACTTTCATACTTTTTTTACTTCTGGAGCATGAGGATTGTTGACATGAGTAGAGAAGGGTTCTAGTGAATGGTAGGTGAGAGGTATAGCCTTCAAGTATTGTCCCTTTGTCCTCCGTTATCACCTTCTTCTATTTGTTTTTTTCTTTTTGAAAAATTGTATATTTTTTTTTTAATTGACTTATTGGATGGATGTAGGGGTAACATGGTGTTGAAAGGCATGGTGATGATGTGTTGGAGTGAATGTTTTATTTTTTAGACATGGGCTTGTCATCCCCTTTCTCTAGGATCACCTTTCTTGGGATTTCAAAGCCACTGTAGTTCCTACAGGAAACTCTCGTATGTTTTCAAGGAATCCTCTAGGATTACAGGGAATCCTATAGAAAACACAGAGCTTGTGTAAACTGAGCTAGAGGAGTTCACAAATGGAAGGATGGATAAAATAATGAATAATATGAGATGGAGGGATTAAAATATGGATTTTTTATGTCCTTCTGTTCCTCTCAAGCTAAGTTGATCCTCCTCTTTCTGACCTGCAAACAACATTTCCAAAAAAAATTCTCTCTTATTTTATTTTATTTTTCTTTTCTCTTTTTTGAAAACAACTAGTCTGCCTCCAAGGAGGTTTTCATCCTAGCGGCCTACCCTCGGTGCCTCAAAAGAGGTTTTCACCAAGAGATCCTTTTTTTTCCTTTTTTTAAACACCATTGGGCCGCCCCAAGAGGTTTTCTGGGACTTGATGGGGTGGAAGCTGAGACTTGCTCCACCACCAAGCTGAGACTTGCTCCACCACCATCACTATCTTTCTGATGCCATTGATGAATTCTTGCTCTGATAAGGTTTTCTAGTAGACCTTCAATCTGTACCCATTGACAAGTAAAGGGATAACATCTGCATCAATGGTTCTTATCTATACTGAACCATTATCATGACATTTTTCTATGACATAAGGCCCTATCCATCTAGTCCTTAACTTGCCTTTTAAATCCTTGTATCTGGAATCATACAACAAAACCCAATCACCTTCTTGAAAGTATATTTCCTTTATGTTCTTTCCATTCCAAATCTCCCTTTCAACTTGAGTCACCTCTGTGTGCAAGAGGGCCTGCATCCTAAATTCATCTAACCCATTCAGCTGGAGCAATCTTTCTTGTTGTGCCCTGGTGAGATCTAGATCTAGTTGTGTTGTCATTCTTAAGGTGTTGTATTCAAATTCAATGGACAACAGGGCCTTCTTCCCATAGACTAGCTCATAAAGAGTGAATCTAGTGGTGGTCTTCCAAGTGGTATTGTAGGCCCAAGTGGCCTCAAATAATCTATCTACCCAAATTTCTTCTGCTGCTGCTAGTCACTTTGGTCATAATGCTTTCTAGTGCTCTGTTAGGTAAGTCCACTTTCCCATTAGCCTGTCGGTGGAAAGGAGTGGATGTTCTATGCTTGATCTTGTGTTGCCTTAACAAATTTTCAATCATGTGAGATGTAAACTGACTCCCTTGATCAATGACCAGTTCTCTAGGGTACCCAAACTTATAAACTACGTTCTCCCTTAATAATTCAACCACTTTCACTTCTATTGATGCTTTGATGGCCTTGGCTTCTACCCAGTTGGTTAAATAGTTAGTGAACATAATGATGTATTGATTTTTCCTGGATGGAGGGTCAATTGGTCCAATGAAATCCATGCCCCACTTGTCAAATGGCTCAAAAATAACTTGAGGCTGTAGAGGATTTTCATCCCTTGGGGTAGGTTTCCCCATACTTTGGCATCAATCACACTAACTAGTATACCTCCTCACATCTTGGTGAAGAGTGGGCCAGTAATAACCAGCTTGTAGTACCTTGAGTGATGTTTTTTTGGTTACAAAGTAACCTCCACAAGGCCCATCATGACAGGTTAGAAGAATGACAAAGACTTCCTCCCCCCTGACACATCTTCTTAGAATTTGATCCGGGAATAGTTTGAAGAGGTTTCCCCCAATCCAAGTGAATGGGGTGCTCTTCCTTACAATCTTGCTCTTTTCCTTGGAGGACAAATTTGGTGGAAATTGTGCAGACACCAAGTAATTTTCTATGTCAGCAAACCATGGAGAGAGAACTAAAATGGCGAATAAGTTTTCATCTGGTAACTAATCATCAACCATTCCTTCCTCCCCTACAGGGGAATTCAAGCTGGATAAAAAATATTCAACAACATTCTCCTTGTCAGGCTTATCAATAATAGTTAAATCAAACAGTTGCAATAAAAGTAACCATCTACTAATCCAGGCATTTACATCAGGTTTATTCATCAATTATTTAATTGCAGCATGGTCAGTATGTACAAATGTTTGGTAACGTGTAATGTAATTCCTAAATTTGTTCAATGAATGCACAACAATTAGGAGCTCCTTTTTAGTTAGTGTGTTGTTCGGCTTTTGACAGATTCTTATTGATGAAGTAAATGACATTAGGTAGCTTGTCATCTATCTGGCCTAGGGCTTGTCCCATGGATTTGTGAGAGGCGCCAACATGTATATGTGAAGGAAGAGCCCAATTTTGGCCTTGGAGAATAGGTGCAATAGTCAACTTGTCCTTTAGGGTGTCCAAGGCATCTTGACAAATTTCTGACCACAAAAATTAGGAGTCTTTGGCCAATAACCCAAATAAAGGAGAAGTTAATTTGCTGAAGTATTTTATAAATCTCCTATAGTATCCAACTAAACCTAGAAAATTTATTACATCCCTCTATTTTTGCAGAGCTGGGACCCTTTGGATGATGGCTATATTATTTGGGTCTACCCACAGTCCTTTCTGGGATATTGAATGACCTAGAATAGTCCCTGCAGTCATCAAGAACTCACATTTTTCGGGACTAAGGGACAAGTTCATTTCAATGCATTTGTTCAACACCTTACCCAAGTTGGAGAGAGCCTCCTGTAAATCACACCCATAGGGTGTAAAATCATCCATATAAATTTCCACTGCATCATGGACTAGCTTGGCAAAGATACTCAAGACTTCCCTCTGGAAAGTGGAAGGGACATTGCATAGGCTAAAAGGAAGGACCCTATAAGAAAAAGTACCCCAAGGATAGGTGAAGGTGGTTTTATCTTGGTCATCTGGGCTAATATAGATTTGATTGTACCCGCTGAACCCATCTAAGAAAGAGAAAAAAAAATTCCTTGCCAGGCCATCTAGCACTTGGTCAATGAAAGGTAGAGAGAAATGGTCCTTCTTTGTTGCTTTGTTTAACTCCCTATAATCGAAACAAATCCTCGACTTCCCATTTTTCTTTGGAACCAAAACCAAAGGAGAAACCCACGCACTGTCCAAGATAGGGTAAATGAATCCTGCATCCAACAACTTTTGTAGTTCTTCTTTGTCTATATCCTTAAGAGCTGGATTCATTCTCCTTTGGGGTTGTCAGACTAGTTTGCAACCTTCTTTGATATAAATGTGGTGAGCACACATTGATGGGTGCACTCCCTTCATTTCTTTGAAACTCCAAGAAAATGCATCCAAATTTTCCCTTAGCATGTCGCACAACTCTTCTTCTTGGTGTACAAAAAGAGAGGCTCTGATTTTCAAAGTTCTTTCAGGGCCGAAATCTATTGTCTTGACACGAGTAAGTTTTGAATCAACTAAGAATAGATCAATCTGATGGTTTCTCTTGATTTCCTTTACTAGTTCCTCTAAGAACAAGGTGTTGGGAGTTGGATTTTAGAGAATGTATTCAATCAAATCATCTTCATCTAGCTGCCCTCCTCCCATGGTAGTTTCTAGGGTATAGATTTGGGCTGAGTAGACTTCATCTTCTTCCTCCTCTTCTAGCCATAAAGGTGAATCATGTTCTTAAGATGGCTGAGCAAGAATGTACAAGACCAACTGCTTGGACAGATGCCCATTGTTTATAGTCATGTTTCTAGCCCTATAGCTGATGTAGGCATCGATATTGGCTAACCAAGGTCTCTCGAGTATGAGAGGATAACCATTAAGCTTGGCCTTAGGCTAGAGATCTAGGAAGTCTGCAGGGTACTCCCAGGAGTCTATGGAGACCATCACATCCTCAACAATCCCCTCAGGGGCTACTATGGAACGTTATTGTTATACGGGAATAGTGTCCACAAGGATGCTGCTATTCCCACTAAGATGTGTGGCTATCTTAGAAACAAACAACCAAAGTCTATTGTTGATTCCTTTTATGAAAATAGATGAGAGGAGAACCAAGAGGGCGAACTTGAGTCTTGCGCTCGATTCCATCTCCTTCTTGATAGAGTTTTGTTGCTTGCTCTTTGTCTACTCAGCTTTAAAAGGGACCTGTAGAATCACAACAACATACTACTATGCAAGAAACAAGGATCTAAATTCACAAATAATGTAGGATCATATGTACATTAACCATATACAAGCATATATAAATAAGTATGCCAGGATATGGAAGGAAACAAGAATAGCTTTATTCATATAAAAGTAGCAAGAGGATTACAACCATGAGTAGCTCTGACCCAGCATCATCCTCCAGCTAAGAAGCCCTTCTTTCACCTCAAGCAAAGCAAAATCACCCAACACTGTGAATATACACAAGAATACTGATAGCACTTCTCTATGGATTACAAAATTCCGGCCTCTGGATCTCTGTGATGAGGGATCCATATATAGATTATTAAAGAGAGGTGAGTCATCTTTTGGGATCTTGATTAGTGTCTTCTCTTTGATAGTTCCTGCTTCCACTTGGAGAATGAAGATCTCTTACTCATCTCTGGTCGAAAATGGAGTGGCAAGTGTCAGAGGGGAAGCTTCTGGAAGATTCCATGATCTTCCACCTCGCATTTTGTTCTTTCCATTTGTCCATTCCCGACCATCGCACCCTACAGAGGAGAAAAATATTATGCATCACACCCTGTACATTGGGAAGGTGATATGCATTGCACCCTCTGCATGGCGCTTTCAGTATGGTCCAATTTTGACCATTTATGAGTAGTTTTTAGTGTAGAACTTCTGGGAGATGATGTAATCAGTTGACCTTGTTCCTTTAGGCAGTGAAGCAACCCTTTTAGGGACTTAAGAGCCCTCAGTTTATGGACATTTGTGATTGGGGTTGAAGTGCCCAAAAATGTCTATAAAAGTTATGCATTTTGCAAAACTATTGTGGTCTTTCTTAATGAACCTTGGAGATTTAGCTTGAGCATGGTGTCCTTAGTTATTACATTAATGGCAGCCTCAAGATCAATTAAGGTGTGTGGGGCAATGGTTCCATTGATGTGCACATCTACTATAGGGCTTCTAGGGTCTAAATACTTTGGGAAAATTACCTGCCCCAGCATTAAGTCAGATAGTTGTCTAATGACATTAATGGTAGGGGTGTCTCTTTTTCGCCTTCCTGAATGTTTGAAACACTTATATTTAATCATTTTGTTGTAAATAGGTACATCTTTAATGGCTTAGATAAGTGGAATTTTGACACACATATTTTTCAATTCACCCAGAAGTTCATTCTCTTTTGGGGTAGGCTAGACTAGATGAGTTAATCTTTTAGGAAAGGTTGGTGGATTCACTCTAGGCATGCTTTCCTCTCTTTCCTCTTCACTCTCCCTAGGTGGGTATGGAGGTTGGTTGTCTGGGAGTACTCTTGTATACCTTAGGTTGATTTCCTGAATTTCCATAGCATAAGCAGGGTAGGATGTCTCTCCACTGTATACTTGTTATGCCTGTCTCTTTTTCGGGTTCAGATTTGGCTAGGTTGGCATCTAAGTTTGTCTAGGTGGAGTAGGGTGTAAAAGTTGTGGTTGAGTGGGAGGTGAAGGAAATAAAGATGGAGCATTGTTGTATGGGGGCCTCCATTCTTGGGGTGGTGCATTCCACTGAGGTTGTGGAGGAGTATATCGCTGAAATGGCTGGTTGGTCGGCTGGGAATGGTACTGAGGTACAAAAGAACAAGGAGAAGGTGTAGATCAAGAGGGATGAGTAGAGGCCCCCAAGAGGGAGTGGATGTTTTTTGGTTAGGGTTGTAAGATGCTTAGGATGACCCTTGCATGCCCTTCTTACGGTCGAGGTCCATGATGCCTCCTTTGATATATGTAGTAGAGCTGTTAAGTCACCCCTTCAGTTCCTTGATACCCAACTTTTAGTCTAGGTAGAGAAGGGCACGTGTCTGTGGAGTGGTTTTCTTCACAGATCGAGTAGATTTCTATAAGGTTTAATGGAAATCCATTCCTAGGGTGCCTCCTTGTGCATATAGGGTAGAATATGGCTAACTCTCTCCCTGCTTCCTCCTATTTTCTCTTGATGTGCATAGTCTCCATCTGTAGGGAAAGGGTTTGCAGTATTTCACTCTTGAAATCTTCCAACATATTTCCAGTTTCACCTTTTATGGATGTGTTGGAAGAGGATGAGCTGGCCATTGGTTGACTACCCCTACCCATTTTCCTAGCTGCCCTAGAATGGTTCTTAAAGAGAGTCTTGATATCTTCATAGGTTAGCTGGTAGATGTCCCCTCCTACTAGCAGGTATATGGTATCCCGAAGATCTTCCCTGACCACCCTGAGTAGGACTAGCTTCAGTGACTCAGGATCAAGTGTGCACCTGGTCCTTTTCTAGCTAAGTTGGAATCTTTCCTCATAATCCTCTAGGGATGCATCATGCCCCAAGGTCATTCTAAAAATTTCATCTTTCGTGACTTTGGACTTGCAGTAGTCTCGATAGTTGGTGTTGAAGGCTTGCTGAATCTGAGCCTAGGTTGTGATTTTATCCCCAAGTAAACCCATGAACCAACGCATACCTACATCCTTGAGAGTGGATGGGAATAATTTCAACTTCTGATCATCAGTGATGTAATCATAAGTTCTGCATATGATAGCGAACACAAACAAGAAAGTATCTGGATCTTCTGAGGTTAGACATTGGAAGTGAGGAAGAGCAGAAGGGCTTATGTTTTTCATCTTGGCATCGCCATTGGTTTCTATAATGGGAAAAGCACCCTCAGTTCTTTCTCTATCTCCTCTGTCATTTCTATTTTCAGCCATTAGGTCAGTTGGAATTGGTTCTCCTTCTTCTTCTTCTCCCCCTGTAGGCTCTTCAAAAATCTCTGGTTGCTCGCCTAAGGGGTCCTCCAATTCACAACCACCGAAGAAGAGGGAAGGTTGGCTATTTGAAGTTGTGGGGTTATTTGGTAGAATTTTTCATAATTTATCCCTATTCCTACGAGGCATGAAATAAGTGTTTTTGTTTTGGTTTTTTTTTTTCAAGCTTTGAGATTAATTGCAGAATTCAACTAACAAACTAAATGGAAACTAACTGTTGAATGAAGTCTCACTTGCAAAATGGAAAAGAAATAAAACCAACTTACAATTACTTTTGTGGAAATTAAGCTAATAGCAGAATCAAAGAGATAAGAAATGGAAGAAAGAAAGTATAAATCACATCTTACTTAGACACCTCCCCGACAATGGAGCCAAAAAACGATGAGCACCAGTATTGCAAAAAAATTGTTACAACTCCTGGGGCTATCAACTTTACTTTATCAACCTGGAGTTCGTACAAACTTGGAGGTGACAGTGTTGTAAACACATGAAAATGTGATGGGTCCACTCTTTGTCACTGCTGAGCTAGAGATAGACCATTATGGTTTCTCAAACCATCCTTCCATTGATTCAGAAGAAGTTTGATTACCAATGAAGAAAGGGGAATTTTATCCTAATTGGAAGAATGGAAATATTGCCTACTGCATCAATGAAAAGCTCAAATAAATTCTTTAAACACACCACTCATCTAACTAATTTCTAAGAGATATTGCTTCAGAAGAATTCTAAGCTAACATGTGTGTAATCCTAACTATCTTAGGCATGCAATCTAAAATAACCAAACATTTTACTACTGTGCATATGAATGAACACAATAACTCTTTTTTCCTTTTTGTCCTTTTTTGTGAAAATGTGAATGCTAAATCTTCTTGTCGATGTGGTAGGTGGTTTAGATATGGTGGTGAAAGGCCAGATGGCTTGGGAGTGAAGTAGGGGTCTTCTTCTATCTTCCTGGATGATTTTTCCACAAATCAGCCTCAAAACAGGCCACTACAAGTCATCCTACAAGATGTCCTAATGCACCTACAGGATGTCCTAATCCTTGCTACAGGATCCCCTATATTCCTATAGGATCTAACCAAGAGGAAGGTTGTATAGGGCTTAGGGAAGGTGAATTATGGAAAAAATAAGGAAAGGGAGTGGCTAGGACTTCCTCAGAGCTCAAACCAAAGTTTGTAATATGGTTGGATTTGCTCAACAAACCTGGAAAGTTGTTCTTATGGAATGATGAATTAGTTGATGGAATTAGTGGTTTTTGGTGATAATGGATGGATGAGGTTAGGTTGGGGTTTCTGGTATGAGATCTTCCTACACTATTGAAAACTCCTGCAATACATACATCACTGGCACTTACCCATGAATCATGTCAAACAAGGAAGATTTCCAATCAATCATAAGAAAACAAAATTACACTATTTTTTTGCCTAGTTCATGCATGGAAATACTTAACGAAGATTGTGAAACACCATGAGATCTAATAAAAATATGGAGATATAAAAAATAAGAACTGAAACCTATTCTTGAAAAATGGAAAGATGCTGGCCAAACTAGCAGAAAACCATAAATTCCATAAGAAATAAGAATTCTGTCTTTTTGGAGCTGAATAGGAGTTTTTCCTCAAACCATGGTCCCTGAAGGGAGGAGTGAGGCCAAATCCACCTTCTATCATCCTTTTCTATATTCCTTTATCTTTCTAAAGCTACTGCTAAAGCTATGCACAAATGGAAGCAAACTAATCAACTTTGCCACTACCTCCAATGAAACAATGCTAAAATCAACTCAACAATTAATCTATGAAATAACCTAAGCATACAAGTACAAATAAGAGGAACCTCTACTGTTAGGGTTGGGCCCTAACCCAAGAGCTTCATCCCTCTGAGTCAACTTAGTGCTAGATCAAGGAAATTCTCATTCTCATTATCATATCAGAAAAGTTACATAACAATGTTTTGCCACAAAACTTTAACTTGAAAATGCTTAGTGCTCTTACATAAAAAATCTTAATCCTAAAGAGGCTCTAGGCCTCCTTATTTATACCATTTAAGTGTCCAACGACTTCCTTAATATATAGCGACTTGGCTCCCAAACTCAAGATGAACTGGTTCTTAATTGTCACTAGCTTGACTTCCCATGATCTCCATGACTAGACTGCTTGCAACTCTGAGCTAGTGTGAGTTGATTGAGGAATATTCAAATGAGTGAGGATTTAATGAGGAAAATCTATCTGCTATAATATCTCCTCCTTCATTCAAGTTTCTGCCCATAATTAGCCAAAATTGCCATGATTTTCTCTCAAAAACCTGCAATGAATGCACATTAGACCACAAGACATAGCGTCTTACTTTTACTCATCTCATTAAAAAAATTATAATTAAAGCATGTAAGGAATTATGAGAAGAGTTTATTTTAGTAAGCTTGGAGGTGTTTTAAGGTCCATATAGTTACCCAATGATGAGGCTCATCAAAATATATTTTGAAGTAATCAATTCAATAACACAGAGGTAGTTTTGTTTCAGGATTCTTGTGTCATGCAAATGGTGATGTTTCCCTCTTTGTAAATATATTTTTCTTTCGAGTTTCACATGAATGTTCCCTCTTAAATTGTTACAAGAATATTAAGAGATGAATTTACTTGTAGTACTATGCTCTAGCTTGTTAAGCAATCTTAATGTTTTCTTTCTAATATTAAGTATAGAATTCATCTGTGTTTGATCTATATTTAATTTATCCTAATTCTTATTCATCTCATCCACATTAAAATATCTCTACGAGATCTAAGAGTTTTCCTACCTCACACTATTTATGTTCCTTTGTTTATTTTAAAATATTACTAAAGACATTATGACTCCATGCCCAATTGACTTTTCTTCCATTTTACAACGAAAACTTTAAAATTTATATCTTGAACTTTCATAACTAGCGTAAAATATAAACAGTAAGATTAAAAATCGTATAGAGAGAGCCTTATCTGAAGATGTAAGGGATAGATCCCAACTTTCAAAAAAAATTGTGGTTACCTCTATAGTTTTTTTTTCATGCTAGGAAAACTATGGAGTGCTAACAATCTCACTATCCACTTAGTTGCACAATTACGAGTACACTCTTAATATTCAGCCAACATCATATCATATATATGAATTTCATCGCCAAGATTGTCGTCAAACTAGAGAAATCTACCCAAACCAAGCCATAAAATCTGAAACATGGTTCCATCAAAGCTCATAATCCCATTTTCACTGGCAAAGCATGAAAGTACCTCACAAATCTTACTTCTTCTGATCATTTACATAGTCTATATAATTAATGGAATCAAGGAATATTTGAAACCATTCATTGAATAGTGCATCCATAACCTGCATAGTAATAATGCTAGAGGTTGGATGTTTACCTGTAGATCACCTTGGCTCATAAAGGCAATTCCATGAGCCAACCCGCATTTGCGTGCCACATGGCACTCCAATCCCAGAGAAAATTTTCCCATCAGAGACTATGGAAGGGGTTTTGAAACTTGAGTATCATTTATTCTTAATGTTCCTTGTGTTAATGAGGTTCTAGCTTTAGCCAGGGAATTGATTAAACAATAAAGTTGCCTCAATATATAGTGGAACCCATAAGAAATAAAAAAAAATTAAGATCCTCCAAATCTTCTTAAGGATATCCTTTAAACCCAAGTCTTTTGGGAAAATGTCCTTGATTAAGCTATAGATAACAAGTTGTGAATCCTTAATGATCTAGAGTCTAGAGAAAGAATTTGTCCCTGAATAAGGGAACATGCTTTAGTAAGATTATTTTACTAATGTACTAGTCCCTAAGAGAAGGCTAGTTTTATTGTGTGATCGAGACAAAGAATAAATTGTTCTACTCATGCCACTGCTCTTTTGAAAATCCATACTTATTACTCATTATTTTACTAATTTTTTAATAGTAGTATCCATTTAATATTTTTTTTCAAATTCCTATTTATGAGACACCTAAAATGTATTTTTGACAATGTTGTATGTCTGCCAACGCAAATTGGTCTCCCCTGTATGAAGTCCGGACTAGACCTCACATGGTTTCTAATAGGAGCCCCATCTATGAAATCAACCTAACTACCATTATATTTATCTTAAATATTTTTGCTGGCTGCAATAAACAACATAAGAGAGCATGCATATACTTTTGAGATAATCAGTTATATTAGCTTTGTGAAACACATAATTGAAATTTGTATAAAGAACCTTCATAGAGGAGAAATGATAGAGTGAACCTTTAGAAGAAAAGTAATAATACCATCTTAATATAAGACACGAACATAGATAGAAAGAATCATTAATTAATCTAAAAAATATTCGCAAAGTAACAACAACCATGAAAGTAAGCAAGGACAAATGGTTCAATTAAAATATATACCAAAGCCAATGAAATAGTTCATTTTTGCTGAAAGTAACAGAATGAAATGTTAAAAATAACATCAAGAAAGAAAATCCTAGTTTAATTTGTACTTGAATTAAATTGGGAATAAAATTGTAATTCCACATCTTATGACAACTTTTTATAGCTAACTAAGTTAAATTGAGTCGAGGGTCTAACTAGAGTCATGTAGGGTGTCTCCTACAATTAGGAGCACTAGTTGAGTTTATTTTTAGTTGTAATTGTTTAATTCAGCCCAACTGAGTTAAAATCACTTAAACTAGTTAGAACTGATGGAGGAATTAGTGGGAGGTATAGTAGTGGGGTGTCACCTACAGTAATGGGGTGTAACTTACTGTAGTGGGGTGTAACTTACTATAGTGGAGTGTATCCTACTATAGTGGGGTGTAACTTACCATAGTGGGGTGTAACCTAGTGTAGTGGGGTGTAACCTACTGCATTGGGGTGTAACCCATCGTAGTGGGGTGTAACTTACTGTAGTAAGGTGTAACTTACTGTAGTGGGGTGTAACTTACTATAGTGGGGTGTAACTTGTAGTAGTGGGGTGTAATCTATAGTGATCAACCATTAAAATGAAGATTCACTCATAATTAACTCATGCATATCAGATCAGAGAAAGACCTAGTTGAGCTTGGTGTTAAGGGAAAATGTACTATCAGTTGTAAAATCATCTGGAATAAATAGATGGTGCATGCAATCAAAAGAATGCCTAAACTAAATCTTTCCTTAATTAAAAAACATACTAATTTTAACCATTCAAATTTCCTTTAAAAGGAGAAATGAAGGAACAAGTTTAATCATTGTTTTGGTGAGCATGAGTTGGTGACACCAAGTAATAGGAACCACAAGTTTATGCGTGGAGCTTGTGAGGGAAAGGAAATAGGAACTTGGGCAAGCAAGATATTGGCTAAGTATTGGCCTCGGTTTGTCAAGGAAGCATTGAGATAGATAGAGATAGTGCATAGGTTTCTCAGGCTTGAGAAAAGCATTGTAATCTTCTCATAGTTTTTGACTAATGAAATATATAGATAGTAGGGGTTTTTAGCTGTGGATTTCCCCAGGAAATCATTGTGTAATGTGTTGATGAATTCTTTCTCTTGTATGCTTTGTGATTTTGCGGTCATTTAATTTTTTTGCTAATGAGTAGAGTACATTCAAGTCTGTTGTTTTAGCAAATCACAATTAACAGTTTAAATTTACAAGGAATTTCTACATGGTATCAGAGCTAGATTTGTAGAAATATCTACATAGTATAAGAGCTAGATTTGTAGAAATTTTTACATGGTATCAGAGCTAGATTTGAAGGAGTTTCTACATGGTATTAGAGCTATATTTGTAAAAATTTCTACATCGTATCAGAGGTAGATTTGTAGAAATTTCTACATGGTATCAGAGCAAGATTTTTCAAAATTTCTACATGGTATTGGAGTTGAAATCATGATAAAAGAGAAGAACTTGAAGTTGTCCATGTCAAAACATGCAGTGTGAATTGCCCAGTTGCAGTATGCAAGTGCAATTCCAGCCATGAGATTCTAGCTAGAAGCTTTGTAGTCTAGTTTATAGTGTAGGTGGACAGTGCAAGTGGATAGGAGGGAGGAAAGGGATTTCCCATATGGAAATTGAGACTCAGAGGGAGTATAATTTCATAGGGAGAAACCCTATGTAAGCTTATATCAGGATATCAAGAGATCAGACTCATTATTGCAGTAGTTGCAGCAGCAATGTGGAAGTAGCAGCAGAGAAGTAGTAGCAATAGTATGAGTAGATCAGATTTAGCTCTTGCATGAAAATCCTTGAGGAGAAAGGAAAAGGTTAAAGACTTGGTAACTAAGAGGGAGAATGAATTACCTCTCAACATGCAACCTCAGAAGCAATCTCAACAAGTTTTGGAGCAACCTCAATTGGAGAACAAAAGAGGAATCTACCAAGTGGAGACACCCAGTCAAGCAGAGACCTCCAGTAGGGGGGAATTTCGATCCAGGTGGGAAGAGGGATAACATGGAGCCATACCTCTAGGTGTGAGGTGGGATGATGTGAAGAAATAGTCCCAAGGGTACAAAAAGTTGGGAAATATCCATAGAGGTGTTTTTTGTCTCATTGTTGTGAAGATAAATCCCATATGTGGATAGAAGTGATCTCTCTAGTCCTATGAGTGGATCTAGTAACAAACCATACAAACTGGTGCAAGCATTCCTAGTTTATGTTTGAAAATGTAAAGTGAGAGAGATAAACGTACCTCACTCTAATGCTAGGTGCTCGACCTTTGGTGATGATCTTGATCTATTAGCTTCTAGGCTCACTCCTCACTATTCATTGCGTCTGAATACCTAGAAGAGAGATCAAAAGAAAACAAGATATGAAAGATCATACATAGTATAATTCAAACAGAACATACATGACAGATCAAGGAGGATCATGCTAAATGAATAAAGATTTAAACATTTATAGAAAGTAAAAACCAGATGTATTTATTAATGAATAAAAAAAGGAAGCATACAACTATTGCCTTGATGTTGGAGACCTTATTTGTAGTGAATTTCTAAGTCCAAGCCAAGACTATTCAAGCACTCCTTTCTCCTTAGTTACATGGGAAACATTTGAGCATAGTTTTAGCATAGAAATGTAGGCAATCAATGAACAACCATTTGGGGATGGAATGGACTTGATTTATAGGAAGGGAGATGGAATTAGGGATCCATAAAAGGGGGAGTAAGGTAGACATATCAAGGGGAAGATCCTTAAAGGTATGATCAAGGAATCAAAATGGGAGAGCTCGACCATATTTCTATCCAATAACCTACCATCAGCATGGGAAAACAATAGTGCAAAGAGCGTTGATCCTGAAAACTAGGGTTTCAGTCAAACTTCTCCAAATTTGACTCACAACATTTTTTATTCTATTATTCAGGGATTTTTCTATATGTGTTTCCTAGTGATTACACTTCATAGTTTTTATCATTTTGGTGCTTCAAGACATGGGATGGGAAGTCTAACAGAACACTGTGTAGCACTCATGGATCATTACCTTCATATGGGGGCCAATAGTATTAAGTAGCAAGAGGATTAGTGTTAGTAAGATACCGAGGAGTGCAGAGTATAGTTGAAAAGAGAGAAGAAGGCTCAGTGTTATCACCAAAAAATGATTACCTAGCCATTTCTAATTAGGCAGATTGAAATACACCACATAGATTTAATTTTACCATAGTAAAATCACTTTCACTAAGGAAAATAATTTAGTAAACCACTTTTATTAAATTGTTTTTCGATTTAAATTTAAAAACTCCATGATAATAATTAGATAAATCATTATTTATTTAATTTTCTATAGGAATTATTATTAAATCATTATTTAATAATTATTCCTTGTCACATTTGACTAAATCCCTTAGGAATATTTAAATAAATAATTATTTATTTGATTTTCCTTATTTCTGTTATTAGAATAATTATTAAATCATAATTTAATCATTTTTTTGACTTCGCACATTTCTTGTTTCTCATGAAATAATTAATAAATCATTTTATTTGTTAATTATTTCTAAGCAAAGGAATTTTACCATTTTAAATTTATTTTCCCTCTCCAATAAATATGATAAAGTATTCCAAGTAGTTAGATCTCAATTTGGTCAATAATATTTTATTATTATCCATTTTCGAGATTAACTCCATATGCTTCTATATAAAGAGAGTCTTTCATTCATTCTTCACCATGATCATTATCATCGTTAACATTATTGCCGTTTTTTTTAGCTCCCATTTGATTTCTTCACTTTTTTTACGTTTTTTACATGATTGAGAGTGGGAATATATTTCTAAAGCATCAAGGATATCAAAGGACTCATCCCACAATGGAGGACTTATAGACAATCTGTAGATCTCCTTCACGAGGTGTCATCAATAAATATTTATTCATTCAAATAGTCTTTCTGATTGAGTTATTATACTAGATACATTATTTTGCTGCTATCTGTTTTCGATCTTGTTTTCTTTTACTATAGGTTTTCTATTTGTGTTGCAGATCTAGAATGACAGCAACCATCAACTTGTTGTTAGGGTCATTTATCACCTAGTGACTTAAGTGAATTATTTTTTGTAAACCTTCCAAGAATTTTCAAACTAACAAATGGTGACTCCACTGGTTTAATAACAGTGTCCTTGGGTGACTGAGGTTTCAGAAATTTCAAGTTTTCTTCAGCTATTTTTTCAACCTCTCAATTTATATTTATAGTTTTAAACCTTATTTTGTCAAATTTTTAGATTCTGTTGGGTTTTTGATCTTTTCCACAGGTCATAGGTCCCAACCGAGTAGGAGACAAAAAAAATTGTCTACGATCTACCAACCAAGACTCTCAAGAATAGAACACTTGTTTTTTCATCTTAAGTGAGTTTCAGAGCACACTTTCTAGCTCAAAAAATGTGTTTTCACGAAAAATAGGTCAACAAATGCATTTTGTATGTTTTCTGGAAAATTTTCAAAGTTTTTACAGTTTTTCTGAGAGTGTTGTCTACAGACTGATTTGGGTTATCAATCTTTGTTAATCAACCTCCCTTAGGCCTGGACCCACTTAATTTGTCTCTTTTAGGATACATTATACTAGATACATTATTTTGCTGCTATCTATTTTGGATCTTGTTTTCTTTTACTATAGGTTTTCTATTTGTGTTGCAAATCTAAAATGACAACAACCATCAACTTGTTGCTAGGGTTACTTGTCACCTAGTGACTTAAGTGAAGTATTTTTCATACGCCGCCTAAGAATTTTCACACTAACAAATGGTGACTCCACTAGTTTAATAACAATGTCCTTGGGTGACTAAAGTTTCATAAATTTTAGTTTTCTTCTACTATTTTTTCAGCCTCTCAATTTCTATTTATAGTTTTAAACCCTGTTTTGTCAAATTTTCAGGTTTTGTTGGGTTTATGTTCTTTTCCACAGATCACAGGTACCAGTCGAGCAAGAGATGACAAAATCTATCTGAGATCTTTCGACTGAGATTCCCAGGAACATAACATAATTTTTTTCCTCTTAAGTGAGTTGCAGAGCACATGTTTTGGCTCAAAAAATTCGTTTTCACCCAAAACAAGTCAATAACTACGTTTTGTAGTTTTTCTAGGAAAATTTTCAAATTTTTTACAGTTTTGCTGAGAGTGTTGTATGTAGACTGGTTCGCGTTATGCATATTTGATAATCAGCCTCCCTTCGGCCTAGATCCACTTGATTTGTCTCTTTGAGGAAGGAAATAGTCCCCTAGGGTTTAGAGTACACCTCCACATTGTTAGGAAGACATTTGCTCAATGAGGAGTCTAGGTGTTGATGGTGCTAGACCTGCCAACATGTCAGGGGATCTCCTTGGTAAGAAGCCCCAGCTAGACCTTGGACCGTTTGGAGTACGAGTTGCAACAGTGGGTAGTACGGTATTGCCTTGACTACAGTGGCACATAGAGGTAAGTAAGCTTTCCTTGTTGGAAGGAAAGGTGTGACCCTTGCAGCAAGTCAAGGAAGGTGCATGAAAGGCTATAACACATGGAACGAGGGATGAGTGCGCCCCTTAGAAACCTGTGATAAAACACAACTTGAAAGGGAACACACGATCAGAAATACATCACCAAATGGAAAGAAATATAGCCGATGATCCAAAGTGATGGTTTTACCAACATCACATTTCTATAAGATTCATACAAACATATACAAAATAGTCCATACATACATGCGTAAATAAAAAATACATATATCATTAGAGTAACCAGGACAAACAATCTACAATAAAAAAATATGCATGAAACATGTTGGCTTTTTTATATTAAGAAAGTGAAAGATCCAATGATACATACAACCATGGCCAACCACTAGTCCCGATAGAGGAACGTTATAGTCACTGCCGCCTACTCCTCTAAAGAGATATACTAGCTCTGCACTGTGGAGAAGCCAAGGCTCATTATAACACACTCCAAACTTTCTCTAAGTAACAGCTATAGGAATGTTGCCTCCTAGAAAACCCGTACAATGAGATATGAGGTTCTATAATAGTAAAGGGTGGGGTGACCCTTGACATTCCCCTTTGTGATTCTTCACCTACCCTCATGACTCTTCAACTACTACATGAATGTTACATTCTACTATTGGCAATTGGTCTTTCACTTTTACAAAATGTTACATTATAATCTGCACATGTACCCATGTGAGACAAAAATAGGCTTGATTAAGCCATGCAAGACATCACTAAGACTTAGACAGTTGTGGCAAGACCAACACTTCACCATCCTCGCCATGATGAACAATGATGAATTGATGCCAAGCTTGATAGTATGTGATGGTGTCTGCATCATCTGTGGTGACATCCTTTTGAACGCAAACTCTTGCCTCTGTTTCATCTGGGTACACTAATTTGGCACCTCTATCCAATTCGTTTAATAACATGCATATCATACCTTGATTGCAGCCGAACCAGTAACATACTGATGCATAGTGTCTGTGTTGATCTCCAACTCTGCCCTGGTGGCTATGCACATCAACTGATCAAAGTACATGTCCAGCTTTAGTCATTCTTGGCTCTTTGTCTTTGCTTTGGTGAGTGTGTTGATGGATGGGATCGCATGTGTGTACACAATGAAATTCATACTCTTGAGCACCCATGCATGTGAAACCTACAAACCGGTGATGAGTTGTGGGAGTTCCTCATAGTTCCAAATCTAACTCTGGTTGCATGCCTTTAAATTTATTTCCCTTGGCTTCATCATCTTTGGAAAGTGAAATGCGGCTCCCTTGTACCTCATTTTCCATATCTTCATGTGATTGACAGTAATGTGCAAGTCTGACAAGATGCATTCTCTCTTAAAACAACGTTGTTTCCAACCATTGAGATGGACAAGTTACTTATGCACGGTGACAAATCTAAAATATAACTTCTGCATGATTGTCTCGAGAGACGATACTTCATCAAATATCACTCTCCTCAAATCTACTTCAGTGAATGTTGTAACCTTCTATCCTCCCTTCTTAGCCACTTGTAACTCCTTATCCATGTGCTCATTCTCAGTTATCAAGAATCTAACACTCGAATTGGTGGCTTCAGCATATACTTTAGTAGCATCAACCAATGCAGATGGATGCTTGTTCACATCGGACATGATCACTCACTCTTCAAACTACGCAAGAGATACATGGACATCTGGAGTGGGCACTCTATGTGATTGCATAACTCTATGTTGTGCCTCCTGCTGTATGTGTTCCTATTGCACTTCCTTCTCTCTTCTGCATAGATCTTATTCCTCCCGGAGCTGCTCCTTCAACTCTTGCAAATCCTTTTCTGTTTCCTCCATCCTCAATTTCTCCCTCTGCCTCTACACGATCCTCCTGTAGCGTTGTTGCCACTTTGCCTCAATCTCCAAAGTGACTTCCATCACAAGTGGATTTTCTTTGAACTTGTAGCTTTACTCTACCTCTGTGCTGTCATCAACCTTCCTCTTGCCTTTTCATCTATAGGTCTACTACCATCTACTGCTACTGATGATGTTGTTGGCTTCTACTTCGCTAACCACTCTAAAACTATGCTGACCAGTTCATTGAGCCTTGAGAAGTGATAGCAATATCTCCATGGGTCTTCCTTAGGCCAATGACACACCCCGTGGATCCAAGGACATTTCACTCTCGTACATTGGTCCTTCACTAAGCAATGTGGGCCATATGGATTGAAACTTCTGGGGCCTAAGGTGAATCTCTTCAACTCCTCCATTTTGGCCTCAGCATGCTTGAGATTTCATATCTCATACAACGCAATTTGCAAAGGAAGAGTGAGCCAAGGTGCCTTCTTCTTCCCTTGCAGTCTAGCTGACAACCCTGTCCAGAAGTGATATGACACTTCTTGCATGATGAGATTTTCCACAAAAAACTTCAGTAAAACATGTGGAGCCTTCTCCGCATTGTACATCCGTATGTAGGTGCCAAGGGGTGAGGCATACCAATCTTCTATGTTGATCAATGCCTCCATCAATACCTACGACATGCAAGATGGATGCTTTTCAAATATCATCTTATACACCAAGGTGATGAAGTGGTCTAATAACTATGTGATAACTCCATGGAAGCTTCATTTTGAGAAAAAATTGCAATAAGTTTGCACAGAGGTTTCTGAAGGTGTTGATGCCAAACCCAACCATGGGAACTTTTGACGGGCATAGATTGCATCAAGTATGTAAGTGAGGATGTATAGCTTCTCTTATTGATCCTTGGGTGGATTCTGGGCTTTTCTTATGTGTTCCTTCAACTTGAGGGCCAACATGTCAGACTAGTTGAAAGGTTTTCCTTCGCTCACCAGTTGATCCAACGCAATCACCCAACATTATGGGAAGGTTTATGTGCTCTCTTGGCCATGTAAGCAGCATGCAAAGATAACCAAGAGATGATATTCCTTTTGCAGTATCTTTGTCTCATAAACCTGGTTGGGTGTTGTGCTAAACTTTGATGGCTCTTTAACCCAACTCTTCAAGATGTCTCTAGAGTTTGCACTACTGCTAAGTCTGTTAAAGGGTGTATCCATCACAATCACCGGTTGTGGAAAGTGATACATCTCCTAAAAGTCCTTCTCCTTGAAGGTAGAAAGCTCTGTTCCACTGACACTACTCAACACCATTGCCTTCGGATCAGTATGCGAGACAATCCAGTGGATCATGTTCGTGCATGGAAACGCGGGATACCTACATGCAATCCGATACAAGCTAGACTTGTGAATGTTGACAAAAACCCTGCAGTCTTTCAGATCTTCCTTAAATGTTCCTAAGAAGGTGTCATTTATGTCCTACCACTTCATCTTGATATCCTTGTCTATGAAAAACTTGGTGTCTTCATAGATGGGCAAGCTCATAAACACTTGCTCAATTGCATCTCCAGTTCCACTCTCAACGGTGTCCTTTAACCCTGATCTCTTGCAAGCCATTGTACCTATACTGTTGAGAGATGGATAAACACCTATGATACTTGGAGACATAGCAACACTCATGGAAAGCAATCTGTCAGTTGAAAACAAAAGAAACTTGACGACTGACATGCAACATACTTGGGTGATTGACTGGGAAAATTTTCGTAATTGTCACCAAGAGGCTAGGAGACTGACTGCCAAAACTGCACAAGGTGCAGTTTGGCCTATCAAAAGGCTGATTGACTAATGAAACTACATAATTCACAGTCTAGACTAGCCTGCTGAGAACTGAAACTAAGCATTGTGTAGTTTTAGACAACAAGGATTACAAACTAGCAACTTTGTTTGGAAAATTTCTGGGGCCAGCAAGGCACTGCTTCTCAGAATTTCACAAAGCGAGCCTAGAGGCCAATGCTAGGAAAGATTTGGGAAATTTCTAGGAGGAAGGTAGAGCTTTCACATTCATAAATGTGCATTGCAAGCCGGCCAAGGCAAGGTCTGGACCAAGGCAGCCCAGTCCCACCAATGGGTGACTGAAAACATGAAAAGCTTGAATGCATGGTGAAGCTGAGTGCAAACAAGAGTGAATGATCATGCGTGCAAACAGTGAGTGCAAGATTCAGAAAAGGGGAAAATGAGCATGTGTGTGAAGCGAGTCACCACAACGGTGACCATTAGTGTATAAACAATGTCATGCATGTGGCAATACTTAGATGCAATGAAAAACTAAAACAATGCTTCTTAAAGCTAACATGCATCAAAACAACAACAAGCGTTCATTTAAACCAAGCAGAAATCATTCACGCAAAGCAAAATACAAAAATAGAAAGAAAAGCAACAAACTAAATGAAAAGGGGACTTACCCGAGAAAACATGAGTTGAGTGTGTTGAATGCTCCTAGATGTGATGTGGAATGTCAGAGCTCCAAGATTGATATGAGGAATGAGATCTTCAACTTCGAATAAATAAGTTTGCATGAGATCGAGGATTATGATGCACATGCCACAAATCTAGGAAAAAGCGACACTTGGCAGGAGGTTTTTTAAATGGATTTTGCATACATAACCTCTAGTTTCTAAAAATGGATCCCTAAAGTCAAGGGATGTTTTTTCTTTTTTTATTTTATTTTGTTTTTTGGGAAAAATTAGTCTATGCATGCAAATCAAGATTTCTTAGTCCTGGAGCGGACCGGACAACTTGGGAGCACATGCAACAGCTTGCAAGCCTGGGAATCACATTTGCATATTTTCTGAGTTAAGTAATTATGGTTGTCCCTCATGCATTGTGCAATTTCTGGACTAAAGCCCTGGCTGTCAGTTAGAATTGCACAATTTTTTAGATGAAGCCCTATTTTGGGCTGCATTGCGTAGATTTCAAAAGGAAGGATGCTTGGCTGGATTGTGCATTTATGGAGCCCAACAGGAAACCTAGATGGATTGTGCAATTTCCAGAGGGGAGGTTGGTTCCCCTCAAGAATTGTACAATTTTCTAGGTGAGCATCGCAATGAGAAAATGACTAAGTCCCGAGTGTCAGCCTGTGGGTGGAAGGAAAACAAGTTGACAAGCATAGGCTGGCAAGCCACTAAAATTCAACTGAAGCATTTGTACTTGGACAGTGAAAGACATGCTATTAAGGATGATTGGTGGGCAGGCTCTAAAATGAATCTAAGGAAAAATTTTGGAGGGTGCTTGTAGCCGCTACAACACTTGGCGACACTCTGGTAGAACTCCAGTTCTCTAAATGGACCTTGTTTCGTGAAAAGCAAGCCTAACTCCTCCGGAAGTATTGCTCAATTCTATGATAATCTTAGTTCCCAGACTAGCTTGATTGAAAGATGCAGTACCTTCCATGCTCTTGGTTGGTCAACACACATTCCAAGCCAAGTCAACAAAGTTGTTTTGATTGGGGATGAGGGGTATATTGGTACACAAGCAATATGAATGTCATAGTTTAAGTTTTATCTCTCGTGTTTCTCCATTGCCAGCAGGCCTAGATAGTACCCCGACGGAGTCACACAGGAACAAAAGCATTACTCTACTGCCAGTGAGATTGTTCGGGACCTTGGCAGAGTTACTTGCATCACCTCTCTGTGTAGGAAGCCTTTCTCTTCTTTTGCCTTATTCATTTTTCATTTTTTAAAATTTTTTTCACATTTTCATTTTTGATTTTTTCAAGAATTGTGCATAGCACTTATTTATTTAAGAGGCGAAAGAGGGATCCCGACTTATTGAGATCAGAAGTGGTTGTTTTTTCATAGGATTATTTTGTATATACCTCTGACATACTTGTTAAGGCTTCCCCCCTCACCTTACTCTACTTGACTGAGCTGATAAGGGTTAACCCAAAACAACTGACTAGAGTAGGTGATACTAGTTAGTGTGCAAGCATTGTCTTTTGACCAAGGTTCACTTCGAGCAAAACATATTTTCCATTAGTGTATCATGGACTAAAGATAACAAGTTCTTCATAGAGAGATAAGGCAATAGATAACCAAGTATTGATAACTGCACAAGTCCTCTTTTACTTTGCCCTAATTGTTTCAAGAGTTGCACACGGTTTGATTTGAAACTAACATACGGACGTAGACAAGTGAACAAACAACAAAGGAAAGAGTAGAAGAAAATGAGAAAGCAAGGCCAGCAAGAAAAGCAAGAAGGAAAGAAAGAAAACACAAAGAAAATAAGTAAACATGTATGAAAGCAAACAAGACATAAAGAAAACACAACTCATATTCCTAGGCTAATGGTGCATGGGCATGATCATGTGAAGTTATATTTCCAATGTAGTGACCAGCACATTGGTTGACCCATGTCGGTGAAGGCATGGTTCACGAACAACACAGTCATGTGAACCAGCAAACGTGAAAGATATAATGATGAAGACAAACACACTCCAAGTTTAAATGTGTCCACAGAAAAGAAATGAGTGAAAGAACATGGCATGCACTCTCTGGACTTACCATCTTGTTGTGATACATTGCGTGCATTTGTTAAGCATATGCACTCCCTTGACTATGACATGTAAGAAAACATGAGAAAGATAGTCAACTTGCATCACACAAGTATGCTTGCTATGTAATATTCCTCCAATGCATGAGCAATGGGATCATGTGATTCAAGTGGACGAAGTGAAATCTGTGTGTTGGATTAATCTTCAATGCATATAGATGAGTGTTGAGGAGCCTTGGGTGTTTCAACAATTTCATGATCGGAAGTGAAATCAACCTCAGGATAGCGAGGGCCTGACATAACCATCAGCTCGGGCTGAAGTGCCTCAACAGCCTACAAGGCTTCGACTTCATCGATAGATAGATCATCATAAATAGGTGACTTTGAAAGGTCAACAATGATAGAATCAACATCATGATCGAATACGAGAGTAAATAGATCACGAAAAATACGATTTGAAAAATCAATGAGTTCATTGGCATCCTCATGATTAGATAAATCAAATAGAGGGGTAGATGAGAAGAAATAATGTTCACCCTCTGTGTTTATGGAAAAAGCAGATGAAAAATCAAGTGGATTTCCGATGAATAATCTGTTCTCTCCGCTATCAAATGATGGACTGACATCGTGTGTGTTCTACGAATGATCAACAATATGTGCATCCATGGATGGATTTACACAAGGAAAATTAGAGATTGAAGAGTCACCAAAGATGTCAAGAAAAAGTGAAAGAGGCATGGATAGAAGGAAGTCATCCTTCACCACGGGTTGATGTTCATGCTCCCATTCATACTCATCACAAATGATACGCAGATTGGTTGAGCAACACCAACTTTGTCGATGGCTTGATCCTCATTCAAAATAGGTGTAGAGTCTAGAATTGAAGAACAAAAGATAGTGCAATCTGGAGGATTAGAAAAACACGAAGACGAAGGTCGTGGTAACAAGTGTGTGTGACAACCCATCGATTTCCCAACCAAATCTGTGCAGAAATTGAGAGTAGTGATGATGGGAGGATGTGACAGTTGAATAGACGTGTGCACATGTTCTCCCACATCACTCTATGGTGATGGAGTTGTTTGATTAGGGTAAGGCAGATAGTCACTTGTGACAACGGCTATGTCCACTTGTGATTGCAAAACACCATCACTAAAGTATGTTTGGCGGGGTTTGAACTCCAACTTCATCTTGGGATAGAATGATTTGTTAAGGAAATATTCAAATCTGTCCCAAAGATATTGGAATTTCATCTGATTTTTCGGAGCTTCAAACTGAAGTGCATGGAAGTGTTACCAAAAATCCATAGGAGATTCTTGTGGAGTCTTCCGTTGTTTTAATAGTTTTTCGTCAAGCGGTTAAGGATCAAAATGATGGAAAGTAGATTCAATTAGATCAAAAAACTACTTAAGTGAGTGCATGCAATTGTGAGGCAGGTTGCGACACCATCGTTCAGGGGATTCATGAAGTGTGTATGAAAGAAGAAAGATAACCTCGACTTCATTGAACTCATCTGAATCCTCTAACAATGGAAGGAAGTCATGTAAGTACTTAGGCCAGGCCACTTTTCCTTCACCATCATACGTGAATTCTGACAAGAGATCATAAAACTCCCTCATGATGTTGAAGGGTTGTGTATTAGACAAAAATCATGGAGAGAAGAATCTAACGATATCCATGACAGATGTGTGAAGGTTCAAAACGAGATGTGAGGACTCAGCTTGTCATCTAGCCCTCCTTCTAGCACGATAAATGTTGACAGTGTTGGACCCACCAACATGTCAGGGGATCTCCCTGGCAAGAAGTCCCAACAAGACCTTAGACCATTTCGAGTAAGAGTCCCAATAGTGGGTAGTACAATGTCGCCTTCAATGCAGTTTAGCGAAGAGGTAAGTAAGACATCCTTGTTGGTAGGAAGGGTGTGACCTTTGCAACAAGTCAAGGAAGGTGAATGAAAGGCTCTAACACATGCAACAAGGGATGAGTGAACCCCTTAGAAACTTGTGATAGCATGCAGCTTAAAAGGGAAAACACGAGTAGAAAGACATCACAAGATGGAAAGAAGGATAGTCGATGACCCAAAGTGATGGTTGTACCAAAAACACATTTCGATAAGATTCATCCAAACATATATAGAATACTCCATACACATATGTGTAAATAACAACTACATATATCATTAGAGTAACTAGGACAACCGAACTAGAATAACAACATATGCAGGAAACACGATGGCTATGTTATATTAAGAATGAAAAATATCCAATCATACATACAACCATGACCAACCACTAGTCCCAATAGTGGAACGTTGCAGTCACTGCTGCTTGCTCCTACAAAGAGATATACTAGCTCTGCACTTTGGAGAAGCCAAGGATCACTACAATACACTCCAAGATTTCTCTAAGTTACACTTATAGGAAGCTTGGCTCCCACAAAACTCGTACAATGAGTTATGAGGTTCTATAAATAGTTAAGGTCAGGGTGACCCTTGAAATTCCCCTTTGTGACTCTTCACCTACCCTCATGACTCCTCAACTACTACATGATTGTTACATTCTCCTATTAACACTTGGTCTTTCACTTTTACAACATGTTACATTACAATTTGCACCTGTACCCATGTGACACAAAAATAGGCTTGAGTAAGCCATGCAAGACATTGTTAGAACATTATATATTACGGAGCAATGGAACACATAAAATATTACTGAAATGTAAACACGGAAAACACATGAAACAAGAGAGACACAGATATGTGTGGTTCACCCAGTTTGGGCTATGTCCACCCCGAACAGCCAATCCTTCCTTTCTATTATCCAGCAAAATGAAGAGACACAACCTACAGCAGATCCGTTGTAGTATCCTCTGTTTGCTCTCACAGTCTCACCTCTCTGCTTCTCGCTCGAACAATACACATCTATTACATAGCCTCAAATACAATGCCCTCATACAAAGAGAGGGGTTTCCTTCTAGGGCAAAAAACCCTAAACTAAACATAAATTCTACCATTAGATCATCCGCCTAATGAACGACCCAGATTGACTAGAAATTACTATAGTTTTACAAGGCAATTTTACATCTGTTTTTAGCTTCAGGGGCGCTGCCCCTGAGCCCCTGCTAGGGGACTGCTGGCCCCCAGACCCCCCAGCTGGGGGGGATCGGCCCCCCCGGACCCCCACGAGGGGGACAAGTCCCCCCCACCCCCCCACGTGGAGGGGTGTACAAACTTACTGGGGTATACTTCTGGCTGAAACAAAGATCTCTGAACAAGTATGCTCCACACACAACAATCTCCCACTTGGAGAATGATTGTAGAAACTCCACCGCTGCTTCATTTGTTGGACAATTACTCCTCTTTGGACCTAACTGTTTCTCATCTTCATCATCATCCTTGAAGACCAATTGAAACCGAGCATATTATTAGTTTCTCCCTAGTTATAACTTTTGTTAGCATATCTATAGGATTCTGGATAGTGTGTATCTTTTCCAGCTTCAACTCTCCATCTTCCAACACTGATCATATGAAATGGTACTTGAGCTGTATGTGTTTAGTCCTAGAATGAAATGCTAAGTTCTTTGCAAGATGAATGGCACTTTGGCTATCACTGTATAACATGCCCGTATCATGCTCCTTACCCAATTCACTCATAAACCTTTGTAACCAAATCATTTCTTTACTAGCCTCTGTAACAACAACATACTCTGCTTCTATTGTTGAAAGTGCAACAACACTTTGGATTTTTGAAACCCAACTAACAGCTATTCCACCAACAGTAAATACATATCCTATAGTGCTCCTCCTGTTATCTCTGTCACCTACCATATCTTCATCAACATATCCCTGAGGGAAATGTTTGAACCACCAAAGCATAATGCTTGATTTGTGGTACCTTTCAAATATCTGAGAATCCATTTCACTACCATCCAATGTTCCTTTCCTGGATTGTTCATGTACCTGCTTACAACTCCCACTGCATGTGCAATATCAGGCCTTGTACAGACCATTGCATACATTAAGCTTCCAACTGCTGATGAATATGGAACTTTAGACATATAATCCACGTCTTCTTGGGTCTTTGGGCACATTTCCTTACTAAGTTTGAAATGGCTAGCAAAAGGTGTACTAACTGGTTTTGCATTGTGCATGTTAAATCTTTTCAACGCCTTTTATATGTACTCATTCTGAGACAATGTTAATTTGCGATTTTTCCTGTCTCTAGTTATTCTCATACCAAGGATTTGTTTTGCAGCTCCCAAATGAGTACAGAATGAAGGATTTGAGGATCCTTGGTATGAGGATCTTGTCCTTGATGGCAACTCATTCAGAGGTATGATACAGGTGTTGTCCTTGGTGGCAACGCACTTAGATGACAAATCATAGTGCAATAGGTCAAGAGAAAGGTATATACGTAGGTATCCTTAACTGAAGTAGCGTATATGAATATGAGTATGAAAATGAAAAAGTGTTTGATTTGATAATACTGATTCACCCCCGAGTATTATTTCCAACAATTGGTATCAGAGCAGGTCCTTTGGTAGAAGCTTGATCGCCTGAAGGATATCCGTAGAACAATGGGAAAGAAAGCACGTCAAAAGAAGAAGACATCTCAAAGGAACAATGACAGTCTGCCGTTAAGTAGAAGCAAGTATTTAGTTTCTGAATCACCTCAGATTGAAGATGAACAAGCAAATGAAGCATCAGATAAAAGCGTAGATCAACAAGGTCTACTTAGCAAAAGGGAGAGTGCCCTCAAAGAAGAAGTTATCATCTTAAAAGCTCAGCTAGAATGTACCTTAAGACTTCATCAAATGCTGCAAGAGCTGAATGAAGAATAAGAAAAAGAGATTCTCAAACTAAGGCAACAAGTGGTAGAAGGAAGAAAGTCTGAAAAAATTTTGAAGAAGCAATGTCTGGAAAAGTAAGAACAACATCAGGTTGAGGTAAATATCTTGAAAGGTAAATTAGAAGAAAAGGATAAACTATTACGATTTCAAGACAGTACTAAGATTTTGGATGACATTCTTAGTAGTCAAAGGTCGCTTTCTATCAAAACTGGTCTTGGTTTTCATGAATCTGTTGAAGGTGAATCTAGCTCACAAGGTGAGGCAAGGAACTCTAATGAGAAATCTAAAATGATCAACAAGGAGATGAGAGGACAACCCCATTAACAACCAAGGAAAGAAATTCCTCAAAGAAAATATTTTTCTCCTAACTGTGGAAGTGATAGACAATTATTTCCTCCGATGAATAATGTTGAATGTTATGTATGTTATAATCTTGGACATGTTGCAGCTAGATGCAGAAGTAGAATGGTTCAAGACCGTCACACAGAAAGATAATCATGTTCCAGGTACTTTAAGGGATATTGTTTTGCTTGCAATATGTTTGGTCACAAAACCATTGGTTATTTTAGGAGGAATATGAAACATGTAAGATGTTATGCATGTAACAAGCTTGGACATATAGCAAAGGAATGCAGGATAAGACTTTGGACACCATACCAAAAGGAGAAAACATCATTAAAGTTGAAGATATGGAAGAAAAAGGAAGTACGGCCAGAAAGATCTGGCATAGCAAAGTACACAGACATGACAGACTCAAAGGAAACTGAAAGTGTGGAACATCAATGTTCTAAATCTCATATGCGGGTTTCATGAAGACAAGTCGTGTATATACGCGAGTTAGACGCTGCATAGTCGCGTATATGATGTTCTGAAGAAAAGCAGCATAATAGACTCAGGAAATGGTTCTTCATGGTATATGATGGTTGGCACAAGATCAAGGGGAGCATATGCTTCGAATAATGCATTGTTAGAATTATGGTTAGCAGTCCTTGGTGATGATGCTTATTGACACATCTTGCTATTGATTGTTGATTAACCAAGAGAATGGATTGTAGGTTAAGATGTTTATAGTGCAGATCATATGGTGTATGATAGTTGTTGATAATTTTCATGGTCTTGTTTGAGTCCTTGGTCTTTTTGAGTCATATGATTTATCTTGTTACCCCACTATGCATGGGATGGACGATATGGTTCTTGTGTTTGAGTCATGTTTAAACATTTGATATATCCCCACTTGGTTGGGTGGATGAGTAAAAAATGGTGTATTCCCACTTGGTTGGGAGATTTATGTATGTATAGAGTCATGTTATGCTTTTGCAGACCTTTCATGTGCTTAGGGGGAGCATATATGGATTGGTACATCTTGGCATATAGAAAGGGGGAGCTCAATCAAAGATTTCAGTAGGTACTCAGGGGGAGTATGGATAGCAGAAGGTATACCAAAGGAGAGAACTTCTTGGTCTGCCCTTTGCCCTTGATGTTAAAGGGGTAGAGTGACTTGGAGTGGTGGTTGCCATCAAGTCCAAAGGGGGAGATTGTTGGCATTATGATACAAGTGTTGTCCTTGATGGCAACTCACTCAGAGGTATGATACGTGTTGTCCTTGGTGGCAACTCACTCAGATGACAAATCATAGTGCAACAGGTTAAGAGAAAGGTATATATGCAGTTATCCTTAACTGAAGTAGCGTATATGAATCTGAGTATGAAAATGAAAAATTGTTTGATTTGATAATACTGATTCACCCCCCACTCTCAGTATTATTTCCAACACTTCCTGGGCTCCAGAGCATTTGTTCCAACCAAGGCTTCCAGGACTAGTAAGTCAACCCATAGTTTCCACCAAGTTTCCAGATCATTTGTCCAAACAGGGATTCTAGTGCTATTAAATCAACCCACAAAGGTCTTCCATAGCGTTTGTCCAACCAAGGCTTCCAGGACTAGTAACTCAACCCATGTTGTTACAGGGCTTCCAGGAACTAGTAACTCAACCCAAGCTAAAGGAAACATGAGAAACAACCAGAAAAACAAATAAATGAACCCACAACACCATGGTCTCTAGGAAATGGAAATGCTAGCAAAATCCACTTTCAATCCAGGAAATCCTCCATGTCAATGACAGATCATGACCAATAAACCACATGCATATGCCATGCATGCCAAGACTAGTGAGGAAAACATACACACAGCTCGGTACCTGCAAGAAAATCATGTTGTAGCTGTTGATCCCAATATCCTCTTACGATTTCCTACTCTTCCTTTTCCTTCTTTCTCCAAAACTCCAAGTATGCCAAACTATCCAAGAGTGCTCCAAGAAAACTCTAAGTGTCTAAGAGTATGAGAGAGAGAGAGAATAGAGAGAGAGCTCCAAAACTGAACAGTCAAAATTTTGTGAACTGATCCTCAAAAGCCTTTTTATTAAAGAGGTCTCTATTTTCTTCATTTTCCATCATTTTCCTTCATTTTCCTCCTCACATGCAACTTGTGACCTTTCACCTACCATTTCTCCTAGTTTTCATTATTTTCATAAATAAATGTGCCAAAATGCCATTTTTCCTTTCCAAAGCCTTTTCCATCATCTTTGCCAATTTCCTTAGCCATTAATCAATCACCAGTGATCCCCATCACTATGATGTTTCCCAATATTTAGCTTGGAATAAGTGTCCCATCAACTGTTGTTATCATTTTTCCTTTATTAACTTTTACATGGATTTTTCACCAGGGTTGTTACATTTGTGCCCCTTACAATACCATTAGATCTCATCACCTTGACAATCTTGTGAGAAAATAAATGTCCTCGACATCTATGGAGAATGACTCTAGAAAAAATGAATTGTTGCGTATTCACGTCCCACCAACGAATGATTTCACAATGAAGAAAGGCTTGGTTTGTCTTGCTGGGGACCATAAACAATTTCAGTAATCCACAATCCTTTAGGGAATTTATTGTTGATTGATGTCCCATAAATTGAATGTCATTTTCACTATGGTTTCTCCTGAAATCACAAGCAAAACATAGGAAGGGGAAACATCACATTCGACTGAATTATACTTCAGAGGGTTTGTTGGAAGCTCAATGGTGTTTCCTTCTTCACTTTCTCACTCAGTGGGTGATGCTTCCTGATGCGAGTAGATTTTTCCGATAGTGGAGCTCGAGAAATGTCTTCAGTAGAGTCATCAACTTCAGGAATGTCTTCATTATTAGAATATGCACAGCAATCTTCAAATAGAGAATTCGGTGGATATAATCCTTTGCAATAGTGATTGAACGATGTATGAGAACTTCTTAGGGAAGATATGCTGCCACGAGGTATTGTTTTGTACTAGACTCTAACATCCTCATCTAAAGACCACTTGAACAACTTGATTTGTACTTATTCAAGAAAAATACCGTGTTTCTCCTTGCATTCATGAAAGTCTTTGAGGTGTTGGTCAACTCTTCTCTTTGTGTTCCCACTGAATCTAGGCAAATACGTATTCCACTCATGAAATGCAACGACATGATTGTGATAACCAACAATAGAAGAGAAATCTAGTGGGGAAAATTGGTTGGCCAGAAATGCAGGAAGGGCCATCTCGAAAACCTCCCTATATGAGTGATTTGAGTTTCAAAATTAGGGAAAGTTTTCGACTATTGTCACATCAGAATGAGTATGGGGTTGCTTGAAAGCCAGGCTGATCAAACAAATATTTTGATAGTGGAGTCACCAGGATGTTTACCATAAAATTGACAGTGGAGTTGCCAAGGTGATAGATCTTCAACCCACACTTCCTTTGCTCACCTAACAGAGGAATTGTAAAATTATGTCTTACCCAGGGAAAAATATTCTAATCTGTTCCCTAACAATGGCGCCAGAAAGATGTTGTCGCTTAAAATTACACCAGTAGCACAAGTGCTACAAGGGAGATAGAAAGCCTCCTAGAGACAATCTCTGGGTTGATTGTAGACCAGGACCTGGGACATCTTAAATAGAGGAGAGCATGAAAGGTTATATGTGAGGGTTTTATAGCACTCCAATTGTCATTTAAAGAAAGATAATAAGGGGGCTCAGTTCATTCCTCCAAAGGTATGAGTTAGGTATTTCAGGTACTTCCTCACACAGTTCCTAGGAGTATCACATAAAATAGTGGAGGTCGATTACTTCAAAGGGTCTTACATATTAATAAGATTGTAGAGTAAATGAGAGAGGATTAGGAGAAATCATAACTCATCATATAGATCCCAGAGCATCTAGAATTCTATATTGAACACATAGAGCCACAAGCCATGGGAAATTCTACACTTATTTGAGTTACAAGAAGGGATAAGGGACTGAAGGGAGGATGTGTGCTATGATTCATATAGAGTAGTTTGAAGATATAACTTCAGCCCTTCATACAGGCATTATGCATTGATAAATCAACACACATGGATCTGTAAGGAAGCATGAAATAATTTCTAGCAACTATTATAGCATGAATGGAGAGAAGAATATGAACATGATGGAATTAATTAGGAGGATAACATATTGTAATACTAAGAAGGGGGAATCACCACCATTTCTTTGATATTTTGAAAGATCTACCTACGTAAAGTAATATAGTCTGAAATACAAGTCATTCACTTAGAGATTTACGAGCCAAATTGGTATCATAGACTTCAGACCCATTGGATGAGAAATTCCGGAACCAATGTATAATGTTGCTTTCCCCTATTTATAAGAAGAGGGGAAGAGATTGGGTTATATTTAAAATAAATATCTTAGCCTGAGCTCTAATCGTCTGCCAAACTAGCTGTCTCGGCCAGAGTAAGGTTCTATTGCCCAAAGATTGCAATCGGGATCTGCTCCCTTTCCTGGAAATAAGAAACTACATAAAATAATAAGAAATAGGATGAGGATGGAGGAAGTGGTCCTTTGTGGTTCCTATGAAGGCTTTTGATTAAGCCATGTCTCTATCATCATGCTATTTTTTGCTGCTGAGGCAATTCACTGTCCATTATCCGTTAAATGTCTTTGGCGCCAACTCTGGATGCATGCTATGAGAGGGCCTTATATTGAATGCATCCATACCTGGATTGAATGCTCCATACTTCCATTCAACACCTCAAATGCCAATACATATGTGATTTGAGGCTTTGCGCAATACCTTTTGGTGCTCTGATACACCTGGGGATGCGTTTTACGATGTAACAAGTAGTCTGTTGGGTGCGGGCCTTTAACACATAATTAAGAAGAAACAAATAATTTCTGACTTCCCTTTAAGCCCTCATGATTTCAACACCTTTCTACGACTTCCTTCATATGATTGGGGGATATGACTAGGGGCTTAGCCCTCAGGTGCTAAGGCCTTCAGGCTCCCATCTCGGGGGTATTTTTCCTTTGTTACATGGAATCCCGCACCTCGATGCTTGATAACATTTTACCTTTAGCCTTTTCCCCTTGACACTTTCGATCGCCGATCTATGGGATAGAGTGTTGAATGAGCATGAGGCTTTTGAAAGGGATGTACCCGAAATCCCTATAACTCCAGTGTATAAAATATCACGTCCGGGGAGTTCTCACATATCGCAATTGCGGGACACGAAGGAACTTCGGTGGAAGAATGAACTTTGTTTTGTGTAATCCTTGATTTCCAATCTACAGGGGGAGGGGGGTGACGTCATCGTTGCCATGTGTCACCATGAAATACCCCTATAGGACCCCTGAAAATTATGAATTTGAATGCCACATGTCCTCTGTACTGACACGTCACTTACGTATTGTCATGTCAATTATTATGTTAGCTTCCTTGTCATACATATGAGCTAATGGGATTGTGCCATGTGGCCCCTTGGACGAGAGATAAAATGGCCCACTTGGCCTTGGTTTTGCATGCATTTCCTTTGTTAAATGATTCAGGCCTTTCCTCTACAATCTAACATTGTATCACAAATCAATGATATCACAAGGTTCTTAATGTTATAATCTCATCGCCACACCGATCGTCAATATTTAGGATTTACTGTGATACTACGGGACTACATGACAGCGTAGTACTGCGGGAATACAGGACAGCGGGATCATGGTACTGTGAGACCTGCGGGATGCAAGATTGCAATATCGTAGGAATGTGGGATTGCGATATCGAGGGAATGCATGATGTGGGATCACGATATCGTAGGACTGTGGGACTATGTTATCGTGGGAATGTGGGATGCAATTTGGACAATACGCGAGATTTACTTTTCCCGGCACCCCTGACCTCCGATATGCAATTTGCCTTTGTATTTGGTCCTTTCCTCCTTGCATTCCATGTTTTCCAAGGTTACCTTTAATTTTCTTTAACTTCTAATCCAGAAGTCCATTTTTGGACTTCCATATACCGTTGGAAATCTCTTTCTGAGCACTTTGCAATGGAATGGATCCGGTTAAGCTCTGATAGCATTATGTGTATTGGGAAATGGCTTCAAATTCACTTCCCTTTTGCACTCTTTTCACAACTACATGCATATTTAGTAGTGAGTGACAACAGGGACGAGGCCATGTCTGCATGTCTAAATGACGAAAATATTGTTGGCTTATTCATTTTCAACCACATCATCATTAGGTTTGGTGCAGCTAAAGGCATTGTGTTTGATCATGGTAAACATTTTCAAAATCATATGATGTAGGAACTAACTGCCAAGTTAGGTTTTTGCCATGAACATTCAACACCCTATTATCCTCAACCCAATGGCCAAGTAGAAGCTATCAATCGCACTTTGGAAATCATGTTACAATGGATGGTAGGAAAAAATAAATCTAATTGGCATTTTATGCTATTTTCCTCCTTATGGGCATATCGAATCTTGGTGAAATCTGCCACTGGCTTTACTCCATTCCAATTGATCTATGGGGTGGATTCGATTCTCCCTACCCAGTCAAAAATATCTTCCCTTAGAATAGTTTTCGGGTTATTCCCTAACGATTTGGTCGAGGAATAAATCCATTTAAACTTATGTCTTTTCTGAAGGTGATCTTGTTTTGTTCTATGAACAAGGCCATGATAAGTTGGGGGCAGGTAAACTTGAACCCATGTGGCATGGTTCCTAAATTATTAGACATGTTCTCAATAAAGGGGCCTATGAGTTAGTTGATTACAAAGGGGATCCACTATTGGAGCCGAAAAAGGGGCTCTATCTGGAATGAAACTATTCTTAGTTTCTTTGCATGGTCGCTTGTAAATATTGTATATAAGTGTGCGTGTGATAAGTTTCTTTACCTATATTTAGATTTTTCCATTGTTTCTATGTGTATTCGTGTTTCTTCTCTTTGATGAACAAATTTCAACACCCTCGCTTCCTTATAGAGGCCTTGCAGATGGTGCAATTCATTACAATCAGAATGTTGCTTCCACCACTTGGGTCCTCTTTTCACCCACTGATGAGCTTGTGAGTTCTAGGAGTATTTTTCTACACCATTTCACAAACAACATGGCTAAATATAGTGTTGTTATTGAGCTCCTGACTATGGCCAGTCCCCTTGGCATATGCCACCTAGTTATTCAGCTCAACTCTCAGCTCGTAGTGTCTCAACTCAACCATCTCTATGCTAGAAGGAACTTGAATCTCCTACGCTATTTTCTGAGGGTACATCTCTCAAAACATTTATTTAGTTACATTGATTATGTTTATATTCCTCAAGACCAAAATTGATTGGCTGATTCATTAGCTAATTATGTTTTAAATTGGAATTTTTCACATCAATAGTTTTAACTATGCACATAAAATACATTAAACATTCATTGTAAATATACATGATTTATACAAAAAAACATAGAGGTTGTCATTTTATTATATAGAAAAAAACGTTTTGGATACATAGTTCAAAAATTGGGCATCTCAGGCCTTGGATACTATGCCATGCATATGTAGATCCATCACAAACACACATCCCTATACTACTACTCCCACTCAGTGGTGCTCATGATAACATAACACCACATTCATAATGCGACAGAGAAGGGTCTGATAATGTGTTGACTTGACATCAACTATATTCCTCTACCATTGTCGAGGAGTATCTTCCATACTCCTTGGAGGAACATCTAAAGTTAGCCCCTTGACATTGCAAGTGAATTCCTGTAACTCCTCATCTTCATCCTCAATCTCTGTTGCAGGTGATGTTGGGGCTTGGGTAGGTGGTACAAGTCTCCTCAAAGGATAATAACCTATAGGGTGTGTAGGCACCACATCTGGTTATCACCAATTACTGCGTGTTAGTAACTTTGTACCCATTCCAAAAAACAAATTCCAAAAAATGCAAAAATACAAAAATACAAAAATACAAAAATACAATTTTTTTTTACCTTTTTCAACAAAATCCTTTCTAGGGGGTAGCACTATGTTTGGATCTCCCTGGAAATCCACTCCATCATAAGGATAGTCATCCTCTGCCAACATCGCTACTCTCAACTACTTCCAATATGTGTTTGGGAACTAGCCACTAGTATGTACTCCATTATCTCTAGGCATGATAGAACACCACCTCACCATCCAAGGTTAAGCTGGCAATGGACAAACCACATAATCAAAAACCATTGGTCTCATGACTGAGATCTATTTGAAAAATAAACTTATAAGAAAACTTCCATAGCTAGAGGTCTCGTTTCTACCCCTATTCATCTTTGTCATTTGAGCTTTCACATTCGCCAACATCCCCTCACACTAGTTGAATAGGGTGGGTTCTAAACATCTTATGCATAGCTCCAAGTGTGGTTTCATGAAAATATGGGGAGCTTGAGTGCCATCTACCCATGTTATAGTATATGCCAATGTTTGCAATGTTAGTTTCTTTATATCCACAATATATATCTTGTCTTTCACTCTTCATACACCTTCCCTGCAATGTTGCTACTTCAAACTCTAAACACTTTCTCCACTGGTACTTTGTTGTAACACCCTCCTCCCACATCTACCCAAGTAACCAGCCAACTAAGGTAAACATGTGATGAGAAGTTACTATGATATGAATCGACTCCCTGTGTGTTAGTTGAGGAAGTGGATTTGATGGACACACACCATACAAACCTTCCACATTAGCAACAGAACTCCCAGGAGCCATCCCAACCACTCTGGTAACCAGCCCCTAGTTCCCATTACCTTTTTAGACCATTAAGCCCTCAGACACTCCCTTGATATGGACAAGCATGCGTCCAGGAGGCTTCATACAATCCCACAACATGGGTATGCATGCATATGGGGACTTTTCTTCCCAATGTTGTGCCTCCATCTCCGGGATTTGAGCCACTTTTTTAGGTCCATAGCCCAGGTCACTACCTAGAAATAAATGAAACTTTCATAACTGAAAGATAACAACAAAACAATGATACAAATGCAATTACTTGAACAAGGACTTGACTAGACCCCTACTAGCCATGACAGGGATTTTGTCAAACATGTCACAAATATGTAATATATAGGTTTAAACAACATATATGAGCATAAGGGTCTCGTACTCATCTGAGAATTGCTAAGAAGCGTTGATGCCTCAATATATTAACGACAATTTCATCCATTAGCCCATTGAATCATTATTCATTCATTTACAAGTAAAAACATGATGAGAGCTATACATAGCCATTGTCATAATACATGTAAATAACAAGCATAATGACAATAGAAATACCAAGGAAACAACAACCATATAATCCACATATAAACCAATATAATACTCATGAAATAACAAGGAGAAATAACCTCATATTAATGATGAAAAGGCCAACCAATTGCGGGACTTCCAGGAACCACCCGAGTGTAGACATGGCTGAGCCAATTCTCTCTTCATCTATTCACCTCCATATAAGACTCCAAGCATGAATATGGGATCTTATAAAACAAAATCAATCAAAACCATTCAGGGATTCCAGAGGCCAACCACATCACCACCATAAAACAGTGATTCCACCTCATGGTCAGACATCACAAAACCATCATCAGATTGGTCTCTACCCAAGCCTTCCAGGGCTCCAAAGAGTTTGTTCCGACCAAGGCTTCCATGACTAGTAACTCAAACCACAACTGACGTCAGGATTCCAGATTGTTTGTCCAACTAGAGTTTCTAGGACTAGTAACTCAACTCACCAAGGGATTCTAGAGTGTTTATCCAACCAAGGCTTCCAGGACTATTAACTCAACCCAAGGTGTTATAGGGATTCCAGAGCATTTGACCAACAAGAGCTTCCAGGAACTAGTAACTAAACCCAAGCTAAAGGAAACATGAGAACCAACCAGCAAAAAAAAAAACCCACAACACCATTACTATATAGGAAATGGTAAGGCTAGGAAAATCCACTGTCAATCTAGACAATCCTCCATGCCAATGACATATCATGACTAATAAACCAAATCATATGCCATGCATGCCAAAACTAGTGAGTAAAACATACATGCAACTCGGTACTTGCAAACAAAATCTGTTGTAACTGTTGATCCTAATGTCCTCTTGTGATTTCCTACTCTTCCTTTTCTTGCTTGCTCCAAAACTCAAAGTATACCTCACTTTCCAAGTGTGCTCCAATAAAACTCAAGGGTTCAAGAGTATGAGAGAGAGAGAGAGAGAATAGAGAGAGAGTTCCAAAAATGAACTAAAAAAAAATTGTCAACTGATCCTCAGAAGCCTTTTTATTAATGAGGCCTCTATTTTGTTCATTTTCCATTATTTTCCTTCATTTTCCTCCCAACATGAAACCTGTGACATTTCACCTCCCTTTTCTCCTAATCTCCATTATTTTCGTAAATAAATAAGCCAAAATTGCATTTTTCTTTTCCAAAACTTTTGCCATTTCCTTTTCTGATTTCCTTAGCCATTAATCAATCACCATTGATCCCCATCGCTATGCTTTTTCCCAACATTCAGCTTGGAATAAGTGTCTCATCAACCATGGTTATTATTTTTCTTTATTAACTTCTACATGGAATTTTCACCAGGGATGTTACAGAACCCTCACCCTTGGGAGAACACCATCCTCGCTGTTCAACAACACCTACAGCCACCAATACTGCTGTAAGAAAAAAATTCTGCCCATGGAGCTTTATAACTTAGCTCGTTGTGGTATTTACAATGGTCATCTTGTTGAGAAGAAAACCAACATGAAAACATAAGAAGTATAACATCATAATGGCATGACACCCATACTTCGTATTGGATCTTTATAACATATCTCATGGCGGTATTTACATCCATATACATATGTATATATACCAAACATCACCAAAACATGTACCAAAAACTCATACCAAATACATATACCAAAACATCTTCTCAACCAATGAATAAGGTAGTATACATAGCATGCATCTGATGTTCCATCTCCCATGTAGCTTCATTAGGCCCAAAGTGCTTCCATTGTACTTTTAACCTGCCCGATTGCTTGGTTTCAAAGCATGGACATCTTTCTCTAAAAAACGCACTACGGTTCTAGCTGGAACTCTCCTTCTAGATCCACCTGCAATACTGACCAGTCAATCACATGATCAACATGTTTAAGATACTTCTTAAGAAATGACACAGAAAACATCATGGAATTTCAATGTCAGAGGCAATGCAAGTAGATAGCTTACTGGCTCAATCCTCTCAATAATCCTAAAAGGTCCACAAAATTGGGGTGCCAGCTTGGCACATGATTAAATCTGCAAGGAGATATTCTTTTGTTTGATGTGCAAGTACACCTGTGCCACAACTTGAAACTCCTTGAACAACCTATTCTCATCTACATAGCTCTTCTGCCTATCTTGTGCTTCTTTCAAATTCTTCTTGATTACCTGCATTTCTTGCTCCATGTCTGCCAACATGTCGGGTCTAGTCAACACCCTGTTAACTGGATATCTCCAATGGATGGGAGTATTACAACCCTGTCATGCGGAAAGAGTTATATTTGCGGACAAATCTAACCTCCCTAGGAGTCTAAGACTCTCTAGTGACAAACAAACCAAACAAGAGCTATCCTTCTCTAAACACACATCATTCTACGAGAATTCAAATGTTTTCGATCTTACCTTAGGTCCAACGCTTGTTGTAGCAGTCCAGCTTTGCTGATCCAGATGAGCTCCTCCTTCACTTTCAGACCTGCATACACTAACAAAGCAAACGATTACATAACACCTGAATATTCATCATAAAAAAAAGCATATTCATCACATAGACCAAGGAGTACATGAAATAATTCATTAACAACAAATCATTGAGAAGAATGGACTTATTTGTATTAAGGAAACAAAAAAGGAACCATTACAACCTGAGCCTTGGTGTTGTGCAAGCTTCTCCCAGGGTCCAACAAGAGATTTCCTCTACTTTGACAAGCTCACCCACTCCCAATATGGCAACAAGGAAGGATAGTGATCTCTCCTCACAAGTCAACAATGGAAGTCCTAATTCCAGCAGCATTTACCCTTTAGAATGTTCATCTTTCAACCTCTCCTCCTCTGGCCCAATGCCTGTATTTATAGTATTCTAGAGGAGGTTATCAGTTCCAACATCAATGGGATACTCCCTCTTTTGGATGGGGTAGCTCCTCTCTTGATGGGATAAGCTCCTCTATCATAGGGATGCATGAACCATCTGGAGGCGCTCAATACACGTCAAAAAATCTTCTAGAAGGCTCTAGAAGTGACCACAAGTAACTTTTTAAAGATGAAACTCGCGCCTTTTGACCTTTACAGGGGTACGCACCCAACCCTTAGCTTACAGAGCGTTCAAGTATGCAGGTACAGTGT